>JAMJFZ010001816.1:0-10000 GCA_026225945.1 Cricetomys ansorgei
ACATCTCTAATAATCATCTGCAAAGAAGATGTGCAGCTTCTGTAAAACTGGCTGTGAGATTTCTCCTGTTCAATGGGTACAAAGATTGAAATTGGTGAAGTCCCTACTACAACACTATTTCAGTTTCAGTGTCAAATAGCATTTTGCCACATTAACATAACAGAAAAATATGAATATATTTTATATTTTTCTAGACTGATTTGTACTAGGTTCCTCATTATTTGGGAAACTTGAATTTTATTAGTCTATGCAAAATTATTACCTGCAGACTCTCACACAAGAGATCTTGGCACAGAAATTGAGAAGTTGGCAAAATGAATAACATATGGTCACCACATTGCCCATGGAAAGTACTTACTTCTTGATGCAGCTTCCAGAGCAGGTGTGCAGAGGCAGGTAAATATGGGTGTCAGGTGTACCTATGAGGAAGTCAGGTTGCTTGGCGTTAGTGTCCAACAAACATTAGCACATGACCACAGCTGGTTCTGCAGATTTGCAAAATACATACTGCAGAGTTTACTGGAAGAGGGAAGTCTTTAATGTAAGAATGGATGCATCTTAAGTGTAAGTTTCAAATAAAAGGAATTTCAGACCTGTATGGTAGAACAAGTTTTATGTATTTTTTTTCCCCCTGAGTTAGGACTGCAGTCTTTGGTTAATATCACAAGGTAGTCGTAGAATGGACTGCAAGTTAGTCTTGATCACATCTTGCTTTAAAACATTTAGTGCCAAACAGCATGCCAAACAACTGCATACTTTAAATCTTATTTAGACTTTACATATAGTGCATTTAAATGGAATAATTTGTTACATACAATATGTACTACAAAATAACAACTATTTCTGACAGTTTATGATATAATAAAGGGGAAAACTCCAAACATGATCATTTAATTAATAAGAAAATATTTTCTATTTTAAAAAAAATACATTTTGCTCTTATCACTAAGTTTCACATATATTTCTTCTTTGCTTTCTTTTAATATTTCACAATGTAAGTGATTATGTAGACATATTGCATATATAATTCAGCATTATGTACAATAGGATTATTCTGACAGTACCATTTTGTTTGGTTCTTATATTTTTTATTTGAAAAATAACTTTCTACATTGATTAAATATACTGTGCTACTTTAATGCATATGTGGGATACATAATGACCAAAATAGAATGTTTAGGTTTTAGAGTAATCAAATGTAATCAAATCAATTGTTCTTTTTCATGTGGTGAGCATATCCCACGATTTTTTTTCTACATATTGTGAATCATACTTGCAGGACTCTTAAATATAAACAACCTCTTGTATAATAGTTCACTAGAACTTATTCTCCCAGGAATGAATCTGTGACTTTTTCTTCCCATTCAACAGTGCCCCAATGCTTCTTTTAAACATTCCATTCCCCTGCCTCTTGGTATTTCCTATTCTATTCTCGTTTCTATCAGATCAGCTTTTGAGAGTTTCACATAAATAAAATTATGTAGTTTTAAAAATTTTATTTATAGAATAAATTCATGATATCCCAACACCACTGTTCACTGTGCCAGTATTTATAATGTTTAAATTTATAAATATACCACAAATCATTTTTGCATTATTCTGTCCATGTTTGTTATTTATATAATTTTCTCACATGGATAACTTCACTTATTACAATGAAAAGATGTTTCTTTAATACTTATATTTTGGCTTTATATAGGTTTTACAGGTAGGTCTACCAAAGCTTCATTGAGAATGTCAAGTGACTATATATGATCACGGCAAATTAATTTTCAAAATATCAAAAATAGTCAGGCTGTGTGATTCACACCTTTAATCCAGTATTCAGAATGCAGTGGCAGGCGATCTCTATCAGTTTGAGACCAGTCTGGACTACAGAGAGAGTTCCAGGACAGCCAGAGTTACCACAGAGAAACTCTGTTTTGAAAATCCAAAAAATCAATATAAGTAAAACAATATACGAAAGTTCTTGTTTAAATTATCTCACTAATGTATATGTTTGAAGTTGTTAACATTGTTTGCTTTCAGTTGAAATACACTGACATCACCTGTTCTATTAATTTGCATATTAAGCGAAACTAATATAGTATCCTAGATATAGTAGCCATTGGTGATTTTAACCCATGACTATAATTTTGGATCTTCAAGAAAATGGAATACATAAAAAGTGTTCAACCCATTTTGAGAAATATTGTTTTCAATATTTTTAGCCTGGCATTTTTTTTCTTGAGCATAGGATGTTTACACACTGTTTTTGCTGACATTATACTTGGGCTGATTAAAATGTGTTTAACTTTAGTAATACAATTGAGTTGAATTTATTACTGAATTGTGTTACTAATATTATGACTTATCATATCTTTAGTTCCTGCCAAACAAAATGCTTTCATTTTAATTCTGGAAAATCATCAGAAATTTCCAATTTATAATTCCATTTTCTTCTATTTCCTTGATTCTTCTGTTTCCCATTCATGTTCACTCCTCTATTCTTTCTGAGATTAATTATATTTAATGTTGAATAAATACTGCTGCTGTTTCTTCTCTAAGGGCAACCAATCAACATGATTTTTTATTGATCACTTTTTAAATTTAATCAGTTTTATTGATCCAAATTTTCACATAGTGATTTGGAATATACTCTATAAAGTTTATGAGTCTTCTCTAATTGGATGCTAAGTCAACTTGCTTCAGATCATTTTATACGATCTACTAAAACTCACAATTCCGTATTCTGAACCCTTGTTCTTTGTACAAATACTAATATTCAACAAAGCAAGTACCCTAATATGATCTTCTCATTTATAAAGTTCTGAAATATTTTTGGAGCATTATATTTTCTTTGTGTCATTCATTTATCAAATTTCTTGGGAAATCACTATGAAATTTTGTTTGGATGAATCCTTAATATAGACAATTTTCATGAACAAACAAGTGAATACATTTGTATAGTTTTAAATATAAATTATACCTAATATTCACTTTTCAGGTGCTTCACTTATACAATTTGGGAATAATACTAGGTAACATTATGGAATCAATAATTGTGTTTTTTCAAAATTTCATGTGTGGAAACTCTGTTAGTGTTCAGTGTTACTGTACTGGAATATAGACATAAGCAAGAAATTTGTGTTAAATGACCATAAGTGGGGTGGGCCTGATTGAGAGGGTAAATGTCTTCACAAGGGAAGAAAAGGGTGAAGGCTATATATACTCCCTGGATCATTTGACCCATCAAGGAAGGTCATTTGAGAACACAGAAAGAAAGTAATTATCTTCAAGCAAGTAAGTGAACCTTGTCAGCACCCTCCAATCTGAACTTTTTTCTTGCTTAGATACCTGTATGACAACTTGTTCTTCTACAGACCCTATCATTGCAATTCAACATATATATGATCACATAACCAATAAGGTGATATAATCAACAGACAAACCATGCCTGATCTGAGCTAATTCAACACCATGCTGTTTGGGTTAATCTTACTTGTTAAACTAATTGGTGTCAACATTTTCTTGTGGATATAAGTTAACTAATAAACTATGAAACTGACACTGTGTAGGGCAGTTTGTTTCTATGAAGCTTGCTGAAGATGTGTACTGTTTTATTGAAAGGGAGAAAGGGCACTTTCTGTAACACAATGTAAAATCAATTTAGAATCTGTGTCCATGAACACTATGCCAGGGAATAAAGGAATTTATGTGGATTTAATCTGTTTGGTTAAGGAATACATCTTTCATACTTGATGACTTCTCCATCGTTGTATGTTTCTAAAAAAAACATGGTAAGCACACTGAACATATAAACTCTATTTTCTCTATATGATGGAACCACTTCTCACATTTTCTTCATATAACAATCATTTACCTGATGTAAAATCACTCTTAATTGTGTTTTAGGTGTTGGAGAATTATGTCCTATATAATGCTTAATTTGTGTCAACTTGGCTGGTACATGGTGCCTCAGCAAAGGAATAGATGGAATTCTGAAATTGCCCAAAGGGATTCTTAGATGATATTAACATTTGATTTAGTGTGACGGCTTTTGAATGGTCAAGTGCAATGCCAAATAGGTAGCAATACTCAGCATCTAGGGAATGTTTCTGAATCAGTATTGAGTATTTAGTTCATTGGTCCTGTCCTGGTGGGGTTCCTAAAATCAGCATATGCAGGTTCAGAGATTCAGTGACATATCATTGTGCATCTTTAGCTAATACATCTTTGCATTAGCAAAATATTTACCTCCTAGCTCCTTATCCTTCTGTCTTGCTTGTCTAGAGGGTTTAGTTCTAAAAGAAGAATGCTGCTATCAGCTGACAAGGATTCCACTAGACTAGAAGATGTAGTTGTAGATGTTGATGTGGATTCACCAGAGGTAAATGTTGATTCAGGGCAGAAGACAATTTATTCTTTTGTCTAATTAAATCACTGGTTCTAGCCCAGACCTAGAAGGCTTCTGTCTTAGCCTTCTGATACCTACTGCTAATTTAGCCATAATGACTAGCTCCTTCTGATCTGTTACTTTTCTAGATCAACTCAGTCTCATTTCTGGACTTCTTTTGATGAGCTCTACTGTGTCTCTGTGTCTCTCTCTGCTCACATCATGCCTCTGTAACTGACTGCTTCAACTAATTGCTCTGTAACTCACTCAAGCATCAGTTTATGTAACTTCTCTGTAAAGAACTCTTCAATTTATTCTGTTAACTGAATGAATCTAACTCCTATGTAATTCTTTTCTACTGCACTGAGAGTGCACCTTTTCTCATTATACTTGGGAATGTTTTTATTTTGCTAACTCTTCCTCTGATTAGTCACTTTTTCTGCCATTCACTCTGACTTATCTCAGATGTCACCTCCCTTGTGACATTGACTCCTTCTGATCTCTGCTTCCTGTGTCTGCTTCAAATGTTTTTTGTTTTTGTTTTTGTTTTTCTAGAGATTTCTGAATATTGGGATAAAGTTATACATACATTCCATCCAGCCCAAACAGGCCTATGACTGTAGCTCCTGGAACGTAGACCCTAGCTTTCACACAGGGCTATTCTTCTATAGGAAGATAAAATCTGTCAACAATTTTGAACTCTTCATTTCTCTTGAATAACCAATAACAACAAGAGTTACCATACCTGCTGGAGTGATTCTTAAAGATCTCCTAGGAGTACCAAAGTAGGCAAGGAAGACTTGTGTCTGTAATGCAGGCACCTCCTAGGACATTCCCAGTGATAATGCATCATTATGTCCTATGATTACAAGCAATAGAGAATTACAATAGTCTAACACAGGGATACCAACTACTGGTCTAAAATCTAGTAATGAAGGTCGAATTTCTTTCATCCAGAAAAGAATCTTAATGAGATGAAGTCTTTCTTACAAACAAGAGCAATCTGGAATAAATAATGGGATGTATCTTCAAGTCCAGCTATATTAGGGAGGACTCTACTTTTTGGAGAATACATAATTCATTATGCATGCACATACACACAATATCTTGTTTTATTATCATCATCTTAATGACACTAACTTTGCATAATCGTATTTAAATAATAATGTAAAAGAGAGTAAATCTTACCCAGATATTCACCACGCTGCAGGAAAGGTAGTGTATTTCCTGTTGTAAACAGATTAACACATTATGTTATGTGAAATACAAACCTTTTGTTACCTCATTTCCATGCATATTAATGTGAAATTGAAAAGTAGACTTTAAAAGGACTGTTTTATGTGTTAACTTGATTGGGCCATATGGAATGGACCCTGTAGATTTAGTGGATAGAAAAAAATAAAGAGTACATATTTATGAATTGTAATATTACTTGTAAATTTTATGCTGTTAACATATAATACATATATTTATATTTTTCATATTTTTATTAGAAACTTTGTAATCTCATTTTTACAAACTATGCAGCCTTAGATCAGTCACATGTAACATTCTGAAAATAATTTGAGATAACGGATGAAATAATAAGTCTTTACAGGGCACTGAAGAGTAGAGCCTAAAAGCAACCTTTGCACTTACTTATGTGAAATATTATCAGATCTCAGAGAAGTTACAGTAGGATTATGCATTGCTTGCTAAGAGGAAAGCTTGTTTGGAATTAGTAGGTGTTTTCTGAAGGTAAATTCAAGACTGGGAGTTTGTAAAAAATGTACTCAAATGTTTGTATGTTTCTGATATGAACCTTTGTGTTCACTGAATTATGAAAAAATTATGAAATTATGAAAACTGTGAAAAGATAAATCTATTTATATAATTTGTAGCAGTAAGCTACTGTGTAATTCTACAAAGAAGACAAAGAGGCATATTCATAGATACAAACCCTGCCAGACTTCAGCAGAGGGAACCACCGTCATGGTAAACACTATACTGGACAGTAGAACCTCCAGCATCTCATCTCAGGGCTTTTAATTAATACCTATGCTCCTCAAGTGTTCTACTGTTCGCATGTGCAGATCATGAGGAGTGATTTACATAAAGCCAACACTTCAGACAATACAAAATGCCAAGGACCAGGCAGTCCTTCCCCCAACAATGCACAAAACAACCATTTAAACATAACTAAAAATAAACTTCAGCAACATTTACACCTCTTCAGCATAAGCCAGTCCAAAAAAAAAAAAAAAAGGTTGCTTTAGCTTTACAACACAATCTTATGTTACAGTGGCAAAACTATTTGCAAGAGGAACAATCACAAGGCTTGCTATTTTGCACAGTATTCAATGAAACCAAACATCTATCAAACCTTTCACAGATGATTTTTTCCTCTGTCCGTTATCCTCTGTCCATTTCTGTCCTCTGAGAAATTGGATATGTTGGGCATATTTGGCACTAGAAGATTGATTAGGGCAAGGGGTTGTTTATTCTTTTGTTAATCAAATTATTGGTTCTGAGTACTGGAGCTCTGGAGCTTTTCAGCCTCCATACAATCTAATCTTGAGCAGTATAACTGGAAAGCTTCATCCTCAGCGTCTGTACAATCTAGAACATTTAAACTTCTGTACAATCTAACCAATCTTTGAGACTTACTGCTGACTGAGCCACTCTGACTAGCTCCTTCTTATCTCTGACTCTTCTGGCTCAATTCAACTCATTCATTGTTCCAGTCCAAACTCTCTTCCAAGTCACTAGTTCTAACTGACCTTCTGAGCCAGCTGACTGTTTCTGACTGAACACTTCTGACTCTGGCTGATTCTGGCTGATTCTTTGACTGCTTGGGACTGGAATGTTATGCTTGTCTTCAAACTGACTCACTCTTCCTGTCTGATACTTCTGCCCAGCTGCCTCTGAATCGCTCTGCTTCTCTGTCTTATCCCCAGACAGTCTTTGTGTCTTTGTTTTGTCTCCTGTTTGCCTGCTTCAGACTGCTTGCCTCATACTGCCTGATATAGCTAATTCTTCTGTAACTGGCTCTGCTGTGAGCTAAAAGCCTGCTGTTATATCATGAGAGTATTCACATATCATGATATGTACTCACTCTGACTCACTCTGCTAACTCTTCCTCTGATTAGTTACTTTGGCTGTCCTTCACTAAGTCATCTCACACTTTACTTCTTTTGTGACATCGAGTCTTTCAGACCTCTGGTTCATGTCTGCTTCCATGCTCTTTGTGTTTAATCTTAGGGATTAAACACATGGAGCACCACTGGGATTAAACATGTTTGGTACTACTACTTTCTGAATACTGAGATTAAAGGTATGTACCAAATTACTGGCTTCATTCCATCTGGACCACACAGGCCTCTGAATGTGATTACTTCATATAGACCTCTGGAATATAGATCCTACCTAGTTTACACACAGGCCTGTTCCTCTATTATACTTATACATTTTATATGAATTTTCAATGTAAAAATTCTTGTTTATAAATTAAAACATCATTAACTATTTGAAATATCTCCAAGTTATTCATAGCTGTACATATATACTTACATATGTATAAGCATATTTTCATATCATTATTACACACATAAACACACACACATATATGTATACACACAGATATAAAAAGCAGGCTTATATCTGTTTATCTTTATAAAGTTTTGTTTTATTATTTATTGAGTAACATGGCTGCCATAGGCAAGCTGACTTTGAAAAGAAAATAGGTTGATTTAATACTCAGCTTTGGAGGCTGAAGAGATCAGATCATATGTACAATTGATTCAGCCCCTAGCTAGGGACAAAATGAAGATGATATCAATATCCAAATCTTTTTAAACAATAGTATCATTTACCACACTCACAAAAATATTAAGTCACTACTGGTTGCCAATTAAGAAAGAAATGTTTATCATTAGCACATTCATAAGAAAAATGCATTTGAAGTTAATTTTAAGCTACAGGGCAGATGAAACTTTCACAGTACTCATAAATATCTTATGAATTATTCAAATCTTGTCCTGAATGGAGTGGTATCCTGTTGAATTTATAAAAAAAGAAATTAAAAATGCAATCATGTAAACAAAATATTTGAGCCTTTCTATTCATTACCAGAAATAGATTTTTAATCAGTACAGGTAGAGAAAGAATAAAACCTAGCTTAAACACACACACTGTTACTTCATAATGCAATACTATATTTACTATCAGGTAATAGTTTTCATATACTTTTTTTTATTTAGAAAGCTGATATCTACTTAAGGATGTTTAAGAAGTTATTACATCAATTTTCTTATCTGTAACATTGCAGTATGAACCAATGATTTAGTAATGGAATATTTCTATCATAAAAACACCAGGAAGAATAAACAAAATTGCTTCATATCATTTAACCACTTCTTGTGGCAAATCAAAATTTGTTTCCCTACTTCAATCCCTTGGACCCACATGGTTGCTGAAAAAAATGTTACTGTAGAAAGTTGATCTATGATATCTACTTATGTAGCATATTCCAGGTTCTATCTCTCCTTCTGTCTCTCTCTCTGTCTCTCTCTGTCTCTGTCTCTCTCTCTCATATACACACACACACACACATACAAATATCTATATATACATATATATATGTGTGTATATATATATATATATATTAATTCTAAAAAAAATCATTTCTAAACTCATAGCTCTTATAAATGTATGTAAATCCTAGTTTGAGAAGAGTTTTTAAAATGAATAAAATAATTAGAAAAATTAAACATAGAAAGATGATACTACTAGCTGATCACAGTAACAACTCAACAAATATAGGCTTTATTATCCTAACTATTATCAACCAGAGTTGTGCTTGAATAAAGAAAATAGCCACATGAAAAGAAGAAATTAGACTCCCCATGGCTATGCTGATTAAAAAATGTCTAAGCATATGAGAACTGAACTGAAGTTGCATCTTGCTTTCCTGTTTGTAATTCATGATAATGAAGTGGAATAACTGTTCTTTTAGATTCTGATTTGATTATCCTTCCCCTGATTGGTATCTTATATATAGATCAAAAAAATCTATTTCATGGTCTGTGCTATAATTTAAATATAAATTTCCATCCAAAATCAGTGTCTTGAAATATAATATGCATTATATATTATATATAAAATAACATAATATGAGTTGTAGGAATATGCATTAATGCAAAAATCAACCAGCATCAGTGATACTTTGTAAAAAAGCATCTTTACTGAGTCCCTTTTCAGTAAACCTTTTACTTCTTACCTCCTGAGACCACAGCAACCTGGCAGGGTTAAATGCACCTGAACAAGTAAAAGAATAAGAGAGAATAACCTGATAACTCTTCCTGGATTCCTGTGGGAAATGTGAGTAGGCATATTTTGTGAGGACAATGAAAATTACTTTGGTTCCAAGACAGTAAGGCAAAGGGTTCAAAGTTCTACACCAAACATATTAAAGGAACAACAAGTCAATAGGAAATGAGACTTATCCCAAGAACGAAAAGTAGTAAAATGCCACAAAATTGTCAATGTTATATATCAGATTAAATTTAGAAAGGTATCAAACTTCATGATTATCTCCAAAGATGCATAAATTACCAAAAAAAATGACAGCTAGTAGAATTACTGAAA
>JAMJFZ010001816.1:1240000-1457500 GCA_026225945.1 Cricetomys ansorgei
ATATGGGCTGGAGAAATGGGTCTCTGATAAAAACCACTTTTACCTCTTAACTGGGCAGTAGTGGTGTGTGCCTTTAGTACCAGTACTCAGGAGGCAGAGGCAAGCAGATTTCTGAGAATTCAAGGCCAACCTAGACTACAGAGCAAACTCTAGGAAAGCCAGAGCTACACAGAGTAACTTCTGTAGAAAAACAAACTAACTAACTAAAACAAAAACAATAACAAAATTCTCTTAGCTCTTACAGAGGACATGGGCTTAGTTCTGAGCATCCATATGACCATTCAGTATTGCTTATAACTCCTCGAGATCCAGGGTTCCCAGAGACTCTTTGACTCTCACAGGTTCATGAATGTATATAGTGCAAATGTATATGTTCATGTACACAAACATATACATGTAACAAAACAAATCTTTAAACATCATTATCCTTGAGTAGACTTTTAAAATAAAATTCATATTTGGATAAAAAATGCTTTAAATAAGATTTTTGAAATGTAGTCTCAACAAGAATTGGATATGTAGCTGTACATTATGCTTATGTCACTTCATGTAATTTATTTATTATTAAAATCAGTCCATCATTTGATACAGTTTGTCAAGATTGCCTATAAATATTCATTTGTTCTTCTCTCTCTAAAGGCCATTTAAAAGAATAATAATAAAACTTCAGTCTCTTTTCTCATATCCTGCCCTTAATACAAACACTTTATCTTTTTTTCTAGTCCAGTGTACATTAACACATCAATAGAATAGTTTGGTTTATTTTCCATCGTAATATGATTAATGGAACTCTGTTTATATATTTTTCTATTGCTGTTTCTAACTCTTCTGCTTGCCAATTGTGCTCTGTTTGAAGTCAACATATCCTCCATCTGCCCTAATGTTTAATATTCATGTCCCAGCTGCACTAATTCTATTAATTGCATCGTTTTTAGTGAACTTCATTACTTGGAGTTATGCTAAGTTTAAAAAAAATTTGAATTGCTTATGAAAAAGTCATTCTAGTTTCAACATTTCTAGAGTTAATTTTAAAAAGAAAACATTTTCACTTTTAGTTCTCTTTGAGTTATAGTACTTAAATTAATCCAACAAAGCATTTGATCCAATCAGTATGCAAGAAATTGGACTACTTTTTTAAAAGACTCACCAGCTTTAGAAATAGTACATTAATAGCCATTTTGAAGTGGGAGAAATGGACTCTGACAAAAGCACGGAGCAGAATGTTTAGATAAGAACTTCACTCTACAATCTGTCTCTTATTCTATCTAATAGCAATGGACAGTTAATAAATCCCCTGACTTCCAATTTCCTAGTTAGCAAATTTCAAAAAAGAATTCACATACAATTAATTATTATGTTAAGTGTAAATATGTCAATTCGCAACTCGATAATAGTATTGTGTCACTATCTAGTTAGTACATAACTATCTAGTTGATACACAATTGGCATCTTCTGATAAGAACATATTTACACTTTTTCCATCTATGTGTACTGCTCTCTCCCTCACAACGTCCTTCACAAGAGGCTTCGTTTATAGCTAGAGACAATCTTACAATCATATAGTCTCAGATCATAGTGAATCGTATGCAAAATGCTTTGACTAAAATCCACAGCACATAGGATTTTCCTTCATTAACAAATGAGTCATTTTCTCTAACCCAGAGCTCTGGGATTTGAAGTCCAACACTGGCTTGAATTTGGAATCTGTCAATTTTTTTGACCACATTGATCTGCAGATGGGGATTTGCTTTGATTACCTAAAGGTGCTTCTGAAAATGGTCCAGGGTAACAACTTCAAGTATAAAACTGCTTCCTCTAACTTATGAACCATTTTAACAGATCATGATTTTTGAAAGGTACTAGATTAAAAGAAAGATGATTGGTGAATAACAATTAGAAAATATACAAAGAAAAGAATAAGAAACCAGGAATATGAATAAATTTCACTTAAATTCCATTAAATTCACAATGTACATATAAATGTATGTATCCATCCTTTCATTGCTGTATCACTCAGAAATGACTTACATTTGAAGGAGAAATAGTTTGATAGATTAAGCTTAAATCACATAAGCAACTTTGCATGCCAGGAAAGTGATTCATTTTCATGATGTAAGTAGCCACTTTCTTCTCCCAGGATTATATAGAAACAGATACAGCTTAGAATGGAGACCCATTGCTATCAAAAGTAGTCAAAATCTCAAATGCCCACAAATGTCATCTGAACTATAGTCTCTCCTAACAAAATTCAAATACAATTTTTCTAAGCAAAAATAGTGGCTAACTTTCACTTCTAATTAGCTTAGATTTAGAATCACCTAGAAGATATGCTTCTGCATGTATCTATCAAGGTATTTCTAGGGAGGTTTAAATAAGGTGAGAACCATTCTACATATGAGCAACAGCATCCTCTGAGCCAGGTTGCCAGACTTAATCAAAAGAGAAAATGAAAGAAGACTCTCTCTCTGGCGCACTGTGATCTCCTACCACCATTCCTTTCTTACCATGATGGACTTCTATGATAAATGTAGATATATGAGTTGATTTATTTAATTATTTTCCTTGTGGGTTCATGACAGAGGACAGTTTATTGTTTGCTGATTCAGTCCCTGGTCCTAGAAGGTATCACCCTGCACACAATCGAATTGAATCTTAAGCCTAGACCTGGAAGGCTTTTGTGTCCAGACAATCTAATCTGTGAACCTAAAATGTTTCAGCCTCCAAGACTGACTTCTGACTGAGCTCACTCTGACCAGTTGTTTTCTGAAATCTGAACTGTAAGTCATAAACAATCTGCTTCTGACTCTCTGCTTTCTCTCTTAGCTTATTCTGGACTGGTTCTGCTCTGAACTGAACTGTCTGTGAGCTGACTGCACTCCAAATGCCTGAATGAACTAACTCAATTCTTCTGTTTGAGATCTACCTCTAGTCTGCTTCTTGTCTGCTTCCAGCTAGCTTCTGTCTGAGCTCTGCTTCCTCACTCTGCTTCTACCTTGCTTCCTTCTCTGAATTCTGAACTCTGCCTCTACTCTCTGTTTCTCTCTTAGAGCTCTGCTTCTGCCTCCCAAGTGCTGGGATTAAAGGTGTGTACCAACCACCACTGTCTTGGAGACAGGGATTAAAGTGTGTGCTATGTTGGGATTAAAGGAATGTACTGACATTCTTTCTACCCTAGAGCAGCCATGCTGCAAATTAAAAGATTAAATCTTCCTCTACATTATATAAGCCTCCCTCCCATAAAAATTCCTTCCACAAATTGCCTTTTCTCAGGTATTTTTTTCACACCAACAACTAACAGATATTAATACAGACAATGCCACTGCCCTGCATAGTGGGGCTGTTGCCACAGACAGCATGACTTTATGGTTTATAGGCTTTGGGACTGGTGTGCAGGATCTGCGTGCAAGAATCCGGAGATATGATCTAGTTAACTAATGTGTTGGTGTGGACTAGATAAAATAGGGTGGACTAGATATAACATTGCTATCCACAGTGTTTAATAGGCCACTGTTGAAAATGCAGTCAGCTTGCCTAAAGAAAAGCATTGAGTAGACATCTGGATCATGTGCACTCCATGAAAATGTATTTTGAGTTTAAGTGGCTTTTAAAATTATTATTTTACAAGAGATCACAATTAAAGCATTCTCTTGAGTCTAAGAGAAGACTTTCAACTTTTGACATTATTGGGATGTTGAGATGTTGGGTAGTCTCAGAGATGGAATAAATGCATTTTCATTATGAAATGAACAAAAGACATCCTAAAAGTCAGGAGTGTATGTTACGATTTAAAGCATGGATGTTATATAATTTACAAAGAATGGACTTGTGGCAGTTAATTTTCACTATCAACTTGGGTAGATTTTGAGTCACTTAAGGGAAATATCTCTGGGGATGTCTGTGAGAATATTGCAAGAGAGATTTAACTAAGGAGAAAAGACCCCCTGGGAATGTGAATAGCATCATCCCAGGGGCTCATGGCCTGAGCTGAATAAAAAGGAAAGAAAGGAGAGAGCAAGGTGAATGCCAGCATTCATCTCCCTCTGTTTATTGGTTGCATATGTAATGTGACCCATCACCTTAGCCTCCAACTACTATGCTTTTTGTGCCATGACCACTATATTCTTTCAAACTGTTAGTCAAGATAAAACTGTATTTGCTTAAGTTGCTTTTATCAGATATTTTCCAGGAGAATAGATAAAGTAACTGTAGAAGTTCTCAAACATTTTCTTAAAATCATGATCAATAAACAAACAAACAAATAGATTCAACAGTGTAAAACAGCTAAGTAAGAATTTATTTTGACAATACCACAGACAGGAGAGATATACAAACCAGCTCTAGAGCTGCATGTAGTATTGTTTATTCCCTTTTGAAGTACACACTAGATGTTCTTACCAACACACAACTTCTGTTGACAGCCAAGTAATTAGAATTGCTTGTCACGTGAAACTGCCAGCTCATAGACTCCTACTAGAAATTAAAATGCTGCTTGATTATTATCTGCCCATGCTGCTGACAATTAGCATTTTGCTCCAAACAATTCACATCCTGATTTCTGGTGCTTGATGTTAATTCTTCATATGAGAAACAGAACATGTTAGAATTCTCATGTCGTCTGCTTCCACTCTTTCATTGAATGGATAGACAAATTAAACTATGGCCAATGAAATGTCACATAACGTGCTTAGATAGTTTTCTTCTTAGTCAAAGGAGTGTCTGACAGGGAAAATGACTTTTTCCAACATTCTGTTTTGATATTGTAATCTGAAGCTATGCTAGTCAGCTTTTCTCTGGCTTTTAAGACACTTAAAAAAGAACATGAAGTTAATTCTAGAGAAATTAACTCAGACCTGTGGTGGCCTTGAAACTTCCTCTGTCTGTAATGCTTGTTATATGAGGAAACCTTTGAAAGTCATTTTAGACCTAGTTTTTGTTAGTTAGCATCCTGACTGATAAGTAATTTGGAAATGGGAAGTGGGTTGGTGCAATTAAGAGATCCTAAAATAAGGAACTGGCTGAGTGGGGGATGTAAAATCGAGAAACTTAACTAATCCAGGCTGCAAAAGTTGAGGAGCTTAATGAAGCAGTTACCTTCTGATTAGTTTCCTGATATAATACCAAATAGCCCTTGAACTTGCAGCAATATAGAAAATAATAGGAAAACTAAGAATGTTGGCATTTTCTGTTTGTTGCAGCTTTTTGTTTGGTCCCACAGAAGAGTTAAACCTTGTCTAGAGTAACCTGGTCTAAAGAATTAAAGAAGAAAGTGTAACCATTTAAAGGTACTTCCTAACTCTTACTATCACACCCATTGTTCTAGTAGTCTGAACCTATTTACAAAACCAAAAACTAATTTTGCTATTCTCAATGTGGTTATGGTATTTCCCTAACTTGGGGGTTCAAAACAATAATATTTAAAACAATAGTGTTTTCCCAATACTTATTCATACTGGGAAAACTCAACTTGACCGCCTTCTAGGGATTCCTCTAAATATGTCCATTTTGTTGAAGTAAAATGATAGCATTTTTTTCTCAGTTTAAAATGAGTTTCCTTGGGGTACAACTACCACTTGGACATTAAGCTGTGATGACTATCATCTAAAGGTCAGAGACACATACATTAAAAAAAATGATTTTAATAAAAGCATAACAATAGAAGCTTGTAATTTATTCTATTCTCAAATGCCATTCCTCTAAGATTTTTGTACTCCAACTGATTACAGGTGTAAAGGTCATATATCTTTGGAAAGAGACTGGATTGTTGCACACCAAGGCCACTGTAGAAGACAGCAGTTCACATCCTCTTTCAGTTAATTTGGGGCTATGTAATTGTCTTTTGCCAATGAGATGTAAGTAAATCTAATTTATATCTGCCCATACCTATTCATTCAAAGGTCTACGCCTTCTTCTAGAGTCCTATCCATGTAGCTGAGCTCCATCCAGACTGCTGAGGTACATACACACTCTGAACAACAGGGTCCTTGAGTCCCTACTGCAGGAGAGTCACTGTGAGAGCCTGGAAATCAACCTTTACCTGTGCTAAAGTGGTGGGAGTGAAAAGGGACTTCTATTTTATTGAGCCACTAAAATGAAGAGTTTTTTGATAGTCATATGACATTTTTATTAATGCAATACTATGCAAAGGCTTTGATTGATTTTATAAACCCTTCCATTTAAGTGTAATCATTTTTCCCTTTATATTACTAGGTTCACTTCTCCTATAGATGTTGGTGAATTTCATAATCTGTGAATTATTTCCTATCTTGCTTTATTTCCTAGTCTTGTTAAATTTGTTTTGACTTTTCCTTTTGACACTTGAAGACAGATTGCATTCTCCCCTCACTGTGACAATTCAGTTATTAAAATAAAACTATATATTTTTGATAATTTCACTCAAGCAAAAAATTTTAAAACATGTTTGAATTGATGAAAGGGGTTTTTCTTGCTTTGAAGTCAACAAGTTAGTTATGAGCATCAGTTTATCTTTTCTTCAAAGCCCTTTGGCCTCTCTTGCTTCCAGGTATCTCTATCTAAAACATAAGAACATTCCTGCTCCCAACCCAGCTCCTCTTTCTCCCCTTTTCTCTGTTCCATTCTCTGCTACTCTTCTAAGGGTCTTTCAAATTTCCAACAAAATGTTCTATTTGCTAAACCTTTACTTCATTTGAGACTATTGATAATCCTCACAATAAAATATTTATTAGAATGTTACCATTTAAAAATGTATTCACTTTATGAACATTCTATAATATCACTTAAAACACATTTCTATTTTCACCACAATTCAATATTCATTTTCACATTTCCCCTTTCAGCTATGGAGATTCATCAATCTTTCTAAGGTGCATTTTTCAAGCCCATATTCCAGCGTCAAGCCAGAAATCAGTAGATAGGAAAACAGAGATACCTTTCACAGGAGGGACCCAGGCCTTGAGATTTATGGTAACTATGTAGCCATTCATGGTCATATTCACAGAATGAACATTCTGTTGCTGATGTTCCCAAAATGCATACTTAATCTTGTATTTTAAAGCTACCTAATTCTTTGGTCTAGCTTATTAAGACACAATTATGTACCTTTTTTGGGGGGTAGGGTGATAAGGGATATTTTTTATGAGACAGACTCTATATAATCCAGGCTATCTAGGAGCTTGCTAAGGAGTCTAGGCTTTCTTCAAATCCGAAACCCTCCTGCTTTAACTTCTTAAGTATTGAGATTTCAGGTATGTGCCATACATTTGGTCTCACTGGCTTTTTTTTTTTTTTTTTCTGAAATAGCTGGTGTTTGAGTCCCAATTGACTCAATAGACCACAGAGCATTACAGAATACTTTGGAACTACACAAAGATTAAGAGCTATGTCTATTAGATATAAAATAAAATGGGAAATATTTAAATTATAGGTAAACCAAAAGAATAAAATTGTTTTTGAGTTTGATAGGGAAAAAAACGAATATTGAAATAACATAAGCCTAAGTCTTAGAATGGTTGTTGGCATCATCATCATCATCATCTTTTTTTTTTTTTTTTTGAAAACAGAGGATGAGGACATGTGTAAAAATACCTTGACAGAGCCATGCTATAACTTTCTATTGAATTCTTATGCAGGCTAGCATGAAGTCACCATTAATTGCTTGAGGGCTCTATAACCCTTTTATTGAGTTTATTGAAAAGAGTGTTTGAGAAATGCCTATCCAATTCGAGTGAGCTGAGTAGGTTAAATAAAGCTTAAACAATGCTTTTTCCATTTCAAACATCCAAGTTACTAGGCAGTTTTTGGGATCAGAGTGAGACCCCAGAGAAAAGAGTCAACAAAACTAAGCCATAAAATCAGGAAGGCATTGAATGTTTAGATTCAGGACTAGATGCAAGGAAAATAGAAAGCAGGCCTTTAAAATGAATACTTTCTGCTACAATGCATAACCAATTTACGAACATTTTGTTGAGATAGCGGAAGAAGGACATTGTGAAATGTTTTAGTCACGAAGAAAAATTAGATTTTTCAAATAGTATACTTCTTCTGTCTATTAAGATTATTGATACTTCATTGTTAGTCTGATGCCCTTATTCTTTGTAAAGACCTAAAGGATTTGTAAGTCATTTATAGGTACATACTTTTATGCCTACTAAGTTTCTTTATGAACTGACATTTTCCCAAACCACTGCCACCTATTATCGCCAGTGAGGATCAGGAAGATCAATCTTCAGTACTTTATACCATATCTGCACCCTCCTCTTCATTATAAATTATTTTTTACTTGAACGAGAATATTATCACTCTTTTCCATTTGAAAAACAACAACAAAAAGAATTCAACAGAATATTTGTAAACATTAATACATCAAGTTCTCTTTGAATTTTGTGTTGCTGTTGTTCTGCTATTTCCAAATGAAAAAAATTATAAATATTTTAAGTTCAGGAATTTAAAAAAAATTATATTTTTATCACAATTTAACTTAAAATACAAATTTTGTACTTCTTAAATAATATATGAGTGTTCTACTTCCTGAAATTAGTGACTCTTTCTTATTCAAGTTTCCCCTTTTCTTCCAACTCAAGTTCAAACTTTCCTTCTCATCTAGGGATGAAATATTAAATGAATATTATTATAAGTGACATCTTTCTTCTTAGTTTCAGTATTGTATTTTCTGATGGCTATAGTCAAGTCAATACTTTGTCAGTGGTAATAGATGATATTATGCTTAATAAAGAAAGTTATTAACCACATGTACAATACTTTTGCATTCCTTATTGTTAGATATATATACTCATATTTTTGATAACTATCATTTTCACATGTTTATATTTTCCATCTTATATGAGCTTAGAATTAATAAATGTATAAATTGCCTCAGGAATAATTTTTAGAAGAAAGCCAAAAATAGAAAAATGTATACAAACAAGTATCAGCCTAAAATATCTAGTTTTAAAAATACTTTATCAATTCTGTAATTTTTATAAATGAAATTCATAAAAGTTTGAATACCTGCCTCCTCTGGTTGCCTGCTTTTAAAATAGAAATGTTTTGTTGTTATTTTCATGCTCGGATCTGTAAATCAATTTTAAATGACTTGCACAATACATGCTTTGAATGAAGAGCTTAATTTTTCCAGTTAAGTTTTCTCTTTTTCTGTCTATTCTTGTCTCAATAATTCCAGCTGCTCAGTTATCAAAATCTCTCTATTTGAAAATCTATCTGTTGAAAATTCTAGAATATCTCTGATGTAGTTATAATCTGCAACTACAGAATGTCTATTTAGTATTGATATTTTCAATTTAATCATTTTTCTTATTTCCATTTCCTCTAGATTGTTGAGGAAGGTTAATTATTTTAAAATTTTTTTCTCTCTCCTGGTATCTGAGTTTACTTTGTTCATTTAAATGGCTATCACGTGTCTTCATTTGGATACCTTGTGATTTTTTTAAACTGACCTCTTAAATCTTGCAAACACCTTCCTGACCAAGGATTTGCTGTTTTTTTTGTTTTTTTGTTTTTTTGTTATTGTAGATATTGATTGATCAATAGCTTTGCAAATTATTCCAGAAGACTGAAACCTTTATCAAACATAATGATAGCATCTCCGCTTCATAGATTGTGTGTGCTGTGTTTTGTATAAGTCTCTAAAAATTATGAGCCAAGCAAAAAACCAAACAATAACAATAAAACAAAAAAATATTTTTTACCTTGGTTTCCTTCTGGCCACTCAAAAATGTAAGCAAGCTTACACTGAGTCAAACGGTTGACCTAAAATGAAAGATTGCTAGACATGAATCTTGGTCTCACTAAGATTGCCTAATATGCATGCTGTATTGAAAGTATGACAATATTCAATCTCTCTGAAACAAAAACAATCAAATGAAAAGTTCCACCTTTTAGGGTTTGTTTTAAAAAATGCTCTCTCTTTCTTTCTTTCTTTCTTTCTTTCTTTCTTTCTTTCTTTCTTTCTTTCTTTCTTTCTTTCTTTCTTTCTTTCTTTCTTTCTCTTTTCTTTCTTTCTTTCTTTCTTTCTTTCTCTCTTTCTCTCTTTCTCTCTCTCTCTCTCTCTCTCTCTCTCTCTCTCTCTCTCTCTCTCTCTCTCTCTCTCTCTCTCTTCTTTCTTCTCTCTTATTTTTCTTCTCTCATACACTTATACAATACATCCCAACCTGCCTCCTCCCCTCATTCCATCCCCAGCTCCTGCATCTCCCATTTTCCCCAAAATCAAACCCCCATCACCACCCTCAAATATCCTTCCCATCTCCCCAGAAAAGAACTGTTCCAAGGTAACAGCACAAGCAGGACATGGCACAGCAAGATGGATCCCTACATCAAGGGTAGACCAGGCAGCCCAGAGGAGCAAAAAGGTCTCAAGGGCAGGTAAAAGCGTCAGAGACTCTCCGACTCCAGCCTGTAGGAGTTTTTCAACAACACTAATTAGATAGCCGTAAGATGTATTTAGGGGATCCTGCAGGTTCTGTGTTTGTTAGTCTCTGTGGGTCCTTAAGAATGCTAGTCAGTTGACACTGTGGGGGTTTGTTACTTCCTCTAGTCTCCACCATCCCTTGTCTCCCTCTTTGGTGGGGTTCCCGATCTCTGCATGACTTTTGACCCTGGGCCTCTCCATATGCTCCTCTCAACTGCTTGGGGATTCTTTCCAACGAGGAGTGGGCTAGGTACTGTTTTATGAGCAGAATATGACACCATTAGAAATCATCTCTAAGTTATCCGGTCTCTGGTTCCTGGCCTGCCTTGTAGTTTCAGGCAGGAGTTTCCTTCTTTGGCATGAGGTTCTTCCCATCCATTGTCAATGAGGATCTTACAGGGAGGAGAGCCATAGCTTGGAGGTTTTGTGGCTGGGAAACACAACCAGTTTGGAACACAGGCATCTCCCTGGTAGAGTAGAAATTGAACAGAGGATGCAGGTGGGTTGGGGGAGGACAGGAATGGGAGTGGAGGGGACCAGGAGGAAGAGAGGGACAAAGGGAGAAAATATATGGAGAGATGACAAGAATTGGGAGACAATTGGTGAGATCAGGAGTCCTACTGTAGTGGAAACTCATAGGAATATATGAGGGAGATCCTAGCAAGGATCCCTAGTAATCGGGAATAGGAAGCCTGAACAGGCCATCTCCTGTGGCCAGGTAGAGCTTCCAGGGTTGGGACTGGGACACGATCCCAGCCTCAAAACCACCTTTAATTTTTAATGTGACACAGAACACAATCCTGCTGCCTTATTCTCCCCAGCTCTGGAATTATGGACACCTTACAGGTATGTTTCAACATGAACAAATCAGACTATTTTTTACTTTCTGCTTCAAGAAACTGGGATATTTGTTATTGTTTAATTTAACTCTCATTTTTTAAAAATCTCTTGCTCATGTATCTGAAAATTCTAATTTTACCTTAAAATTATGAACATTTCAACCATTTTAGTTCAAAGGGAGACAGGTCTCTTTTGTAGCTACCAGACCATTTAAAATAAACGAATACCATGATTTACCAAGAGGTCTCTTTGCCTCGTTTACTATGAGTGGGAATGAGGGTTCTTCACTTAGAATTTAGAGAACTGTCTCTTCAAACTGAGAATTCCCCTCACTAATGAGGGTGGGGTAAGGCAGGACTAGTGAAATGCCTCAGTACATTCTGCACTCTAATTTTTCCCTTTACCCTGTGTTTTCTTGATTACTATACAGTTTTTGATGTTTTCCAGATTTCTAACAAATTAGATTTTGACAATTTATATATATATATATTTGACAATATATATATATGAATGGAAGTTCACTTTGCTTCTACCTAATCAAAGGGATGTTTGAAATAGTACCTTGATGATGAGGCCATGTCCAGTCAGAGGAACAATAGGTCAATATTAATTAGTTGTACACATACAGTCTGGAGAGAAGATGGCGCTGTCAAATTGTCTATTTTCCTGCATTGTAGAAATCCAAGCAAATGCTATATGACTTCAAGAACTACAGTCCCGATGAGAACCATAGTGTCTAGACTAGCTCTACTAGTAGTCAGCAATGTTCTAAACTATACCTCTGCATAAACTTCTGACAGGAAGTATGTTGCGTTCTCTACACCACATAAGATTTCCATCAGTAGAAGCTTTCAGCAATGTGGCAAGGTAGATAGAGAAGGGAATTTCATGTAATACTTCAAGTACTAGCATAGTGACTTGATCTTTTACTACTATTAATATGAGAAATTAAACTATTGAGTTAAACTCAATTCTGAAATTGTTCAGAGTTTTGTTTGCAAAATATTTCAACACTTTGTTGAAAGTACTAAACAATTTATCTATGCAACTACATACCAGTTAAATATTTTCTCCTGTTCAATTCTCTATTTCAAGTACATAGATCAATTCCAATATTTCTCAATAAATTTACTGCCTGTAAATATCTATTTCTACATCTGCTTCCAATAAATGCTAAATTAGACGTCACTTATTTATTAAAGTAAACACATCATCCTTCTTCTTCAAATTTGTATATATGGACTACACTTTTGCTCAAATGGAATGAGATTTGAATAAGCTCAAATGGAGTGGGATTTGAATTGGTTATGCTTAGTTTGTGGAAATTTACAATGGTTGGCACATTCTGGACACCAATACATGGCAGGGAATGTCAAAGTATCAGTTATATTAGGCACATATAACTGTATAGCAAGGCATCCTAAATTCATTTACATAAAGATCAATCAGTTTATTCCTCATGAATCTATGAATATGTAGAATTCCTACTGACCTCATTCTGGTTAATTTGTCATATAGAATTGGTCCAGGTTTGAGGCAGCTGGACTTTTTTCTCCATGTACTATTGAGGAAAATACTTTGTTTGAATAATAGAAAAGTAAAGTTCATTTCACTTTTGATGTTCACTAGTGAAAGGAAGAGATGCAATCCATCCCAGAGTTAATGTGGAATGAGATTCAAAAAGGGAAAGGGCATAGGAAAATGAGATTATGATAACATCTCTGATTTAGTAAAGAACACACTGAGACACAAATAAATGGCTTACATAAAGACAAAGGACTAGGAAGAACAAGGAATGGGATTTTTTTATCCCAATGCTTTGCTTATAAGACCTTGTACTCATCCACGCTGCAGTGTTCTCCCTTTGTTGAACATCTTTTTTGGGGGGAAAGTGGGAGAGTACTTGGGATGGGTGATAGTAAAAACACAGGAAGGAAACTAGAAGGAATTTTACAGATTACCTACCACTTTGATTTGTAGGAGATGGTTTGGAGCCCTATATAAATGAATTAGTTTTCTCAAAAGCATGCAGCTAATTAAAACAACTCTGTGTGCCATGTACCCTAGCATTTGTGCTAATGTCCAAACACTATGAGGGTTGGAATACTCATATAAGACTGCATGAATTCTGACTGCAAATTGTAATGTGTAAAGATAGATTCCTTTCATCAAATTAGAGCTCCCCAGCACTAGAGGATGCCCATTGCAACATAAAAGATAAAAGGGGTTTATGCTTTGTGTTTTACAGCTTTACACAGTTGGTAGTAAACATATGCAAGTCATTACCCCAGAAGGTTATAAAGTCTGAAAATATAAATAGGTTCAGGAAAGGCTTAGATAAATTCAAGAATGAAGTTTATAATGGGTTACTGAAAGGAAGTTAGGGATCACAGACTCCCCGAGGTTCGGGTGTGGAGGGCAACTAGCATGCTTTCCTGAAAAACATCAAAGAAAGGACACTGGATCTTTAGACTTGATGTGTCTCAGTATGACAGTTATATTCTCATATTCTTTATGTAAGAGCCTAAAGACCATGCAACTCTATTCTTCTGAAGATATAATTAAACTTCATTCATTTAGCTTAAAAACATTTTAAAAACCATATCTTTTCTCAACTATCAACAAACTAGCAATATAGTTTCTTTAAAAGATCTTTCTATTGCAAATAAAATTTATTTTTTCTTCTGAGTTCTTTTCCACTAATTTACTTTTGTATCAAACTTGCTCCCTTCTTATCTAATTCCGCTCTCTTAAAATTTCAAACCTCCCTTTTATCTTTATGATTCTTCTCCTTCCAACTTCCTTTCATGCCATTTGGATCTCTTATTTTCAAACTTTTCCAAAGCTTTCTTTAATCTTTATATTATGATACAGGAGATATACGTCAGTAATTTGTTTTGACTGACTCTCATCTTTTATTATTGTAAAACGAGACTATGATCCAGTCAAATCTCAAAGTGAATAAAATAACTTAGAAAAGTCTGTAAATATTAGCATAAATAAATACAAAAGAACAAAAGCAAGACAATCCACAATTAAAATACAGTTTCCACAGAGATGAAATAAAATATTCTGTAACAATAGATCTAAAATGAAAGTTATATTAAGTGATGTTTGTAGTAAGAACTTAAAGAAATGTTGGTTTTGATTATTTAGAAAGATTCACACAATGAAACTGATACCATCCATTCTACCACATACAAATAACTGAACCCGAAAGGCTATGCTATTCATGGAAGTTTCTACTCTAAGAATACTTCATTGTGTTGCCAAAATATATTATTAATGTAAAGTGTGTTAGGCTAAAGTCATCATAACTTTAAAAGCAAAGCGTAATAATTTGTAATATACTAATATCTGCAAAGTATACTCAGAGTCCTATTTTCTATATGGATTGTTATATACATCTTCTAGAAGTATAATAATATACCTTAAATACTTTTTTGTAGAAGTAAAGCCAGACATTTGGAAATGTACTTATACTTATGTATTTTTAAATGCTTTGTCATTTTGTTTGAATAATTAATATTCTAGAAACAAGTCCTCATTTGTCATTCATTCTCTGTCACTACTGTGATTGTTATAAATCTTGATCCTTGCATATCCTTTCAAAAGTTCAGCTTAAATATTAGGATGCTTATTTATTGTTTAGTTTTACTTTCATTGTATGTATGTATATACTATATTTAATAGGAATTTCTTTACTGCTCTACAAAATAGTACCTACTTCCTCTTATGGTGTTTTTACCTTTAACTGTGAGAATTTTATGAGTCAATTAAATATTAAATTCCAGTAGTGTGATTATTTCTATCAATGTCCTATTTCACTTGTTCTTTATATTTTCTATAATGCAGCTTCAACCTACCATAAAGGATATTTAGATTATTTTTTTAACCCTGTTATTTTATTTTTTACCAAATTCCTGTAACAAAGTCCAATGCTATCTGCAGACTATGTGAGACAACCTTGGTAAGAGGTTTTCCCAGTGAATCATACTTCAATATAATAAGTCATTTTCATAGAGAAGTCTTCAAGTTTGCTTTCCTGACCCATCAGCAAATCCTGTTGATTTTCTAACATTAAGGCATTTACTTCATACCTAACCTAGTAAAACAAAACTCAAAAAGCCAAATTTCACATATTCCATGTGAGAAATTAACTCAATAAACCAATGAATAGTTTCAGTCTTGACAATAATATTAGTGTTTTCTGGAAAGTTTTCCTCCTCAAAGAATTATCAGTCATTGCTCTTAAAGATCAATCTTTATTTTTATTTTTGTTCTTATTGTGTAAAATTCAAACCACATACCAATTCAAGTTTCTGGTTTTTTGCTCTCTACTGTCTGGGTAAATGATCATAGCTGAGGTGAACACACACCTTCAACAGTCTGTAGTGTATGTTTTTTAAGACAGAGCAAAATACTGAACTTACATTTCTGAATGAATAAGCATTTGTTACAGACATAAGCAAGTAGGCATAATACCTATTAGGTTAGTCAAGAGTATCAGATTAACTTTTTGTTGTCAATTCCTATGTCTGACTTGTAGACTACAGCCTAGAATATGGGGTCAGAATTCCATAATGTTGGATTCAGGATGTGTATGAAATTCCACCAATTAAGTACATACATTTACTTCTACGTTAGAGAGAAAAGAAAACTTGGTGAGAAATAAGTGAAAAAATATGACAGAAGCTTTATAATTAAGGAACTTTCTCAATCACAGAAGAAACAGTGAAATTGCATCATGCTAAAATAATCTGTCTTTCTAAGCTGTATAAAAATATACATGTTGAAACTAGGTAAAGCTATTACTTTTATTTACAAATCAACTCTAGCCAGAATAGAATATTCATATTTTTATCCTGACTTCAATGTATGTTCAAAGTGTGAGCCAGGCTTCTACTGGCACTTTGTTAAGGACTGGTGAGAAATGTTAAGTCCAGTTGATGGTTTTTATCTCTCACACATCCGCTTCAACTACACCAAGTCCATTCTTCATAACTTAACCATTATAGATTATCCATCGACCAATTTATGTGTTTTTTCTAACTCATATGAGATTATTTTTAATCAATTGTCCTAATTATTAAGAAAATACCACATAAAAGTAAGCGTGATCACTGAGTAAAAGGAGGCATGTATACAACAAGATGAAATGTCCAGAAAAGATACCAGACACTTGAAAAAATAGATACTATGGATGAAGTCACACAGAGGAAGATAAGACACGATTATTCTCCATGTGTTGCCCTTTCTTATATACTATTGTAAGGCGAAGTCTTGGAAAATTAAACCAGAGACACCAAAGAGATATGGAAAATAAATACAGGTGAATAAAGAAGAGTGATATGATACTGAAAATGAGGACATTAAAGCATCACAGGGACAGGTGATTAAGGATTTCATTGGGAAAATGGCCAACTCTAACAGAAAAGACAGATAGATATGTTTTGAGGGATTCCTTAGTGACGTAGTTTGCCTCTTTTTTTTTTCCTTTGGAAAAATCTAACTTTGGTTTAGGACCCGCATATGTATAATCTGACAATCCTCTCTCAATTCTGTATTCTTGAATTGTTAGCCCAAGCTCCCTAGATGTTTGAAAGAATGCTAATGTGCTTGGCGGATATTGAAATAAAGAACTAAGAAAAATACAGTGCAAGAAGCTGAAACATAATCTTATTAATCATAAACTAGTTAAAATGTAATGAATACTATAAATATAAATTAAAGGGCCATACTATGAAAATAAATAATAAATAGTGTTCTATGTTTTCAGGGAAAACTTGGTAATTATAGGATAATAATTATATATTAAAAAAATCAAAAGAGCTTTTAAAGAAAATTTTGTAGGAGTTTCCTAGAGGTAATTTTAAATTCTAAAATAATATAAAACAAAAATAAATAAGTTGACAATATCTACAAAATAGTCAGATATTAGAGTAACAGCAACAAAGAATATAAAAAGCTTCTATGATTTAAAAGATGGACTGGGTTGGACAAAAGCAAAAACAATAAAAACTCTCAGTAATCAAATTGGCACTAAACTCATTACACTGGCAGACAGAAGACAATGAAAAATGCCTTTGAAATACCTAGAGAGAATTATCTCCAACAATGTAACATTTATCATTCAAGTAGGAGGTTTAAAATATCCTCAACTTGGATAAAGATCATAACAGCACATCTTACAAGTGGGGAGGCTAAGGAAGAGAACTGTGAAATTCTAGATCACCCTGTGCTACAAAGATAAATGATAGTTCAAACACAATGCAAGATTTTAGAATTATGTTTAAATATGTTAGCTCTTGAATCAAGATCTCTTCATTCTGATATACCTCTGTGCACTTCCTTAAATACTCTTTCAAAAGGCTCTGTCCTCTTCTCAAGGGTCAGGGATCTGTATGGAGGAAGAGGCAGAAAGACTGTATGAAAGATTCAAATGTGGTAGACATTTTTATGGAAACATCATTCTCCAGACACAAGTGGGCTGATGCACACATCAACTAGGAGACTGTTATAACTTGTGTAAGATTGGCACAACTAGGAGAATGTTACAACTTGTGTAAGAATGGCACAGGCTTAAACAAGGGGGAAGTGGATGCAAAGATTTTACCATAAATAAGAAACTATTTGCAGTTGATAGCTGCTGGGAAAGGGAAAATCAGTTTTTTTGTTTTTGTTTTGTTTTGTTTTGTTTTGCTTTTTGTTTTTCCCAGTGGAACGACACTAGGTATATCAGCCATACTCCAGAGCAGAACTCATGCTCAGGAGTAGTTGGTCAGCACAACAGTTGTTTTAGTTTATTTTTGTGTTTGCTCATTGCCTTTTGTTTTTGTTTGTGTGTTTGTTTATTTTGTATTATAAAAAGAAAAAATATGGAATTGAGTGGCTAGGGTATGTGGGAGGATTTAGGAGAAGTTAGAGGAAGAAAAGAATATGATAAAATTATCAAAAATAATAAATAAAACAAAAAAATGAGACTCCTTAAAAACATTTTCCCTAAAAGAAAGAAAGAAAGAATAAAAGAGAGAGAAAGAAAAACGGGAAGGAAGTAATTAACAAAGAAACAAGTGGAAAAAGGACCCAATTGAAAGAGAGGCAAAAGGATTTTCTAGTGAAACATTTATTGATAAAGCCCATTGGCTCTGGTGAAAAAGAATAGTTTTTTTCAGGAAAATACACTACACACACACACACACACACACACACACACACACACACACACACACATTCAAGGAATTAAAAAAATTGCTTTTGTAAGCCATGTGACTCAGCTAAGCCACTGCTGGACATTCTTGTGCACATGAACACACACACACACACACACACACACACACATACGCAAACAAAACAGACACATATATACACACACACAGGCACCTTATTCCACCACGACATTTATGCTTATTGCTTCTCTATTCACAATAAGCAAGAAAATGGAAACAGTTGGATGTACATCGACAGATGAGTGGATAATGAAACCATGGCATGCAGTACACAGAAAATTAAGTTTGAAGGCAATGAAAGGATGGAGGAAGCATTACAGTAAGGTAGGTGAATCACACTCAAACATGCTCTCTCGTATGTCGATTCTACTTTGTATCATGAACCTATGCACAGAGTTGTAAATGTACACAGCACCTATAAAAATAGGAAGGATACCAGAAGAGAGTAAATAGAGGTGCTGAGAAAGAGATGAGAAAGTGACAAAACACAAGTGATGTGAAGCTGAAATGTGGCTGAAAGGAAGGACTGGGGAAATGTGAAGAAGAGAATCAATTAAAACAAAATTTATTTGAAAAATGCTAATGATGATACTCATGTTTTTGTCACTAAACTAAAAGCAATACCAAATGACCACATGAGTAGAACTTTTATGGTTTTATAAAATGTCAGGGTAATTATTAATACATCTTAGTATATTATCAAACTATGAAATAAAGCATCAAATTCTATAATATCAGGGGTTGGTATATGGAAGTTTATGTATCTATTTATTTATTTATTGCAACATTTTGGCAATACTGAATTGGATAATACATGTGTAGTCAAAATGATTACGTTATTTTCAGAAATCTCATTGCAGCTAGGCAGTGGTGGTGCATGCCTTGAATCCCAGTACTAGGGAGGCAGAGGCAGGAACATCTCTGTGAAGTCAAGGCCAGCCTGGTCTACAGAGTGAGTTCTAGGACAGCCAGAGTCACAACAGAGAAACCCTGTCTCAAAAAAACAAAAACATAAATAAACAAACAAACGAAAATATAAAACAAACAGGAAAAAAATTAAAAGAAGAAACATACACACACATAAAAATACAAAATCATAAAAATACAAAATTAGAAATCATAATATACAAGTGAATGACTGATAAGACAAAAAAAACATACCCAAACAAAGGAATTTGAGACAAAAATCTACATAAATACCAGTGAATTCATTTTATGTTAGCCATCTACTGCTGGGAATGGGATATACTCCTAAGTGTCATAGTTTCCCCATTTGGAAAAAAAATTAATTTTTCCATCATAAGCAAATGTCAGTTGAAGATATCTTCTTTGTTCAAGATAGGAGTCAAAGTCCACTTTCCACTATTACCAATGGAACAGTGGCTTGAACCTGCACAGGCCCTGGACATGCTGTGGCAGTCTCTGTGAGTTCACATGATTAATTTTGCCTTGTTGTGTCTGGAAGACAGTGTTTCTTTGGTGTCACTTATCCCCTTTGTCTCTTACAATCTTTCTACCTCCTCTTCCTCATGTATACCTGTACCTTGATAGAAGAGATTTGATAAAGACATATTTAGGACTGAGTGTTTCAAAATCTTACACTCTACACATTGTCTAGTAGAGGGTCTCTGTGTTAGTTTTCCTACTCTAAAGAGGAAGCCTCTTTGATAAAGGTGGATGAGTGGAACAGCCCTCTGTGAAAGCTAGGGTCTACATTCCAGGTGCTACATTCAGAGGCCTGTGTGGTCTAGATGAAATTTAGACACACCTTTAAACCATTATTCAGAAAACTGTAGTAACAAAAAACTTTATTCCCATTCCTCAGATAGCAGTGATAGTTTACACTTTTAGTACCTAGAAAAATCAGTGAAAGCAGACACAGGAAGCAGAATTCAGAAGGAGACAGTATCACACCGGAAGTGTTATCAGAGATGAACCAGAGTGCATGGTAAACAAAGTGACTAGTCAGAGGAAGAATTAACAGAGTAAGGACATGCCCAACTCTCATGAGAAAAGGCAGGCTCTCAGCTCAATAAAAGAGAGTTACATAGGAGTTAGAGTCATTCAGTTAACAGAGTCAGTTGAAGAATCAGATAGAGGAGGCAGTTGAAGAGTCAGTAAGAAGAGTCAGTTAACAGAAGCAGTAAGAAGAGTCAGTTGAGGAGCAGTTAATAGTAAGTTGAAGAGTCAGTTACAGAGGAGTTACAGAAGCTGAGGCTGGACTGAGTTATAGCACAGTCAGTTACAATGGCAGATGAAGTAGTGAGATCTCAGGCAGAGACACAGAGACACAGAGACACAAGCCGAGCTCAGCAGAAGCCCAGAAGAAAAAGTGAGCTGAACCAGAAGAATCAGAGTTCAGAAGGAACTAGTCAGTCGTTCATTCAGCAGTAGATCTCAGAAACTAAGGCTAAAGCCTTCTAGGTCTAGGCTAGCAGTTTAAATATTCTAGATTGTAGGAAGACTGAAGCCTTCTAGCTCAAGGATTAGGACTAGATTGTATAAAGGGCAAAACTCTCAAATCTCCTGGGTTTCAGAGTTAGAATCAGTGATTTAATTAGACAAAAGAATAAACTGTCCTCTGCCCTGAATCAAGTCTATATCTGGTAAATCTGCATCAACATCTGCCATCTACAACTACAGCTGAGCAAGGCAATGATCTGAGTCTCAGCCTAGTGTGACCAGTGTTGAGTAGATCATGTCATTTTATTTTACTCTAAGAGACATTAAGAGTTCAAAAGCATGGCTAAATATTTGGTAAAATAGAGACTTTTCCTATAGGTTTCCTGAGGCACATCATGTTTTGTCTACTGTATTTAAAAGCCCCTTCTAATCTCTGATCTTGTCCATTCACATTTGGATACTAAACTGAGAACATAGCTCTCTTTGTATTTTCTAAAGCATACATTTTCAGGTCACTCATTCTTGCAGTCTGTTCCTATGCTAGACTGAAGAACACTTAATGAGGAAATTCAAGCCTATCCTGAGGGACAGAGAGAGAAGGGATTTGTGAAAGAGGAAATACTTTATTTACATTGCTTTTAATTCTTAATCATTCTTAACTATTTTAGTGTCTGAGTAACTACAGAATGTGATCAATCCTGACCTAAATGTTTACACAATATCTATTATGATGCCAAAATAGAATAAACACTCTGTGTTTCTTGTTTTAATGAAAGCTAGAGTAGTATAATGTTTTAATCTGTCCTACGTTCCTTAAGAAAATTCTCACTGCAAATCTGCTAGAGCCTAATTGTTTAAATGCAAACACATAAAATTGAAAGAGCAGCATTTAATCAAATAGAATGACTTGAGATTTTAGTGTTAAATCTATCCTCTAACTCAAATATAAAAAAATCTATGTAATTTAGACATCTATTTTTAAGCAAGTTTGTTCATAATACATGTTTCTATGTACAATGCTTTCCAACACATACTCATCTAAGATAAATTATTTACAAAATATGGATATATGTGTCTATGTGTAATCAAAAATGCCAATGAAAAGAAAAAGTAGAGAAGTGTATATCTCAATGCTATTGCTTTTTTAATTAAAACACATATGAACACATTTATTTTAAAAACTGATGGCCTCTTCTGCATTCTTTTTTTTCCCTGTTGTTGTCATTTAAACTTTCCAAGCAAGTAAAGCTTTAATGATCCCCAAAGTTATGCAATTCTCTTTGGTCCTTCATTCAATGTGCAAACTCAAAGAACTCATCCTTTATTCAATTGCATGAGTCTTTTCTGTGGCTCTTGACATCCTTTTAACACGTTTTCTCAGGAACCACAAGAATGACATTCCTCTTCTCCCAATCTTCCTCATTGTTCTCAAAGTCCCAGCTTTTGCCATAGTCTTTTGTGGAAGGATGATTCCGTATCCCACAGCTACATTCCTTCAGATCTGTTCATTATCACTTGGAGGCGGCCCTGATTCCTCTGTATATTCATCTATCTTTGCTTCAAATCAATAGATCATTTTAAATCAGTGCACTAGACACTGAAAGACCACCTTTTATGGCAGGCTGGTAGTTCAGATGTAAAAGAATGAATGATTTCTTGGGGTTTGTGGTCCATAATTATATTAACCTTGGTCCCACACTAAGCTATTTGAAACTTCTCACACCTCATTACCAGTCAATGGCTCCTTTTCTATGTAAGAATTGCATTGTTTGACTTTGAAAGACATGTTGTTAAAATCCCTTTACAGGTTAGTGATGTTTCTTAAGAAGAGTGGAACAAATTTCATGGTCAAAGTCAAAATTTTAGCACCCTTTTTCTTACAATGGGATCTAACCCCTTAAATGCCAGAACAGCTCATTTGGGTGCAAATGAATTCATGGAAAAAAGAGAGACAAACTGTTTTCACTACTATCATATTGATAATGTGCTTTCTTCTTTAGCAAGTAGCTTTATTATATATTTATACTTACTATTTTCCAAATCAAATATAACAGCGTGAAGTGTAGAAACCAAACTAGCAGTGATGTTTATTGGTTTATACTTCTTCTGAATGGCTCTGCTATCACTGACTTTAATCTTGCATTGGGTTTAAAAATCAGAAGTAACTAAGAATGAAAGAAACTTTACTAATCAAACTAAAATTAAGCATTTCTGGGTTATTTCCATGATGTAAGAATGGATAGGTGTTGAGAATTTTTTTAAAAAATTTATTCTGATTAAAGCCTTTTGAAACAACCTATAAAATATATATTATTAAACCTTAGTGTGGATAAGTTTCTCTGTAGTTAAAAAAATCCAGATAAAAGGTTGTAAATTTGAATAGAACATTAAACGCTGTAAAACTTTGTGCTCCAAAAGGAATTCTAGGAGACTTAAATAATTATCTGAATTCTTCCGTTTCACTAGAGAAAGGCCACACAAAGACTGGATGGGCTAAAGAGTGGCAGACATGAATACACTTAAGTACTGGTTTAAAACTAAATTTATCCAGCTCATAAAAATAAAAATGCACATTGTGATCTTACATTATTCTTTGAAATAAATAGCTAACCAAATTTACGGTAGGATAGAATTAGAATTCACACAAATTGAAAATTTTAATTCGTGGACAATCTTTTTGCATACAATAGCAGGAACAAATAGTAGGAACCCTAAGCTGTAAATGTTCTTGATTCTATCCAGAGAAAAGAGCTTGGTTTCTTCTGGTACCTCTCGATTCTTCTAAATAAGAACCCTATCTTGAAGCTCTAAGTGAGGATGCGACCAAACCTCCCTTACAGATCCTAGACCTTCTGGTGAATAACTCTTGGGTAAATTTATATCCAGTTATGCTAACAAAACTTTAAAACAATTGTTTGTACATTGTTTGGAGAAGGACTGCCTAAGTCCTGCCCTGCCTAAGCAGGGCAGACTACTTCTATCTGCAAGGTGTTGGCTTGATATAAACCTGTGATTCAGATGTTTGCTTCCTTATGACTTGCACCTGCTCATGGCTCTCTGACAGAGCCAATGTGGTGAAGAGCAAAGTTGCTGTGAAGGAATTCTTGTAGTCCCTCTCTTAAAGTCTTAGGCAACAAGGAGAGAATACACCCCTTAGGCTTTGGGCTCCCCTATCATCAAGGTGTCATAGTTTATTTGATAAAAGTTTGTGGGAAGAGACTGAGATACCAGTAGGCCTATGGATAAGGGGGCATGAGCTTTTGTATCGATAAAAACACCTGAGATCAGACAGTTGGGGTTCAGCTGTCCAGGATAGTGCTTGCCATGATATGCTGTTCCCTCTACTAATGTCTGGCAGATTTGTATCTATGAAAATGTCTCTTTCTCCTTCTTTCTGAGCTCACACTGTAGCTATGGGCTATAATTATCCTTGGAATTAGATCTCTGGATTTCCATGGGCAAGTGTATTATATCTGTTCCCCAATTTTGGCCTATTTCTCAAATGATTTTAGGGTCTCAACTCTTGAAGGACGCATGTTAAATAGCTAGACAAGACCCAGTAGCCTTGCAGATCACTGAGGATGGATCCTTCCTTCAAAGTCAGTTTTGGAGATTACTTGAGTTTTCCCTAGTAACTGAAGAAAATGTAAACATTGCAACTGTCCCTCCTGAGGTTTTCAGGTCAGAAGAATGGAGAGTACCCCTGACTCTGGGTGCAGACATAACATTCTGATTTTTCCCATAGATTAGAACATTCCATACTCTTCCATCCTCCCTTAAGAATCAATACATTTGGGCATGTAGTCCACACACCCAGGGAAACTGAGTCACCTGAAGATATGCTAAGGAGGTTAAAGGAAAAATTATTCCCTTAACAAGATAATGTACTTAGACTTACCAAAGGCCCCATCTTATGCAGTAGTTTGCAGATATTCTCTATGAGTGATAGTAAGCAATAACTAAGCTTCTGGTCCTTTTAAAATTTTATCATTATTATAATTGTAATTATTATGTTTATATGTATGTGTTTATATGTGGATATTGGTCATGAATGTTACACATATGGTGGTCAGAAGAACTGACTGACTCATTCCATCATTACATGGTTTCAGGAATAGAACTCAGGTCTTCAGGCATGTGTATCAAGCTTGTATTGCTTTAAGATTTATCGTGTGTGTATGTGTAAATTTATGTCATGTGTGTGAGGAGTACCTGCCAAGGACAGAACATGGCACTGAATCCCTTGGATCTACCATTACAGGCAGTTGTGTTGTGAGTACTTAGCATGAGTACTGGAATCAAACTTCAAGAAGAGGAAGCTCAGTTAACCACTGATCCATCCCACCAATCTCTAATATTTTAAATTTTATATATTTATGCTATATATACTTTTGTACTTTAGGCATCAAATTGATATGCTATAACTCATATCTAATTGGAAGACAACCTTTTGTATCTGCCTTTCTAGTTTCCATAATGAATATATATCTGACCCATGTACCTTCTTTCTCATAATACACTATCCCTTCTTTCCACCTTCCTGTTTCCTCTTCATTTAAATAATTAATCACACACACAATGTATGTACACATTCTCCACAATTACTACCTTAATGTCCTTATTTCCAAGCCTTATAGGATACAAAAGAAAAGAACACGATTATGCTCTCCTTTGGCTAACATTTGGTGCTCCAAGCATCATAGTTGTTTCTGCAGTCACATTCTCCCTGAATATAAACTATGTGAGAAGATAAACCAGCAGCATAAGTCACATGATGTAAAAAAGACAAAAACAGCAGGAAAAGAGGAAAAACTATAAATACATGCACTGCAATAAATGACAAAACACTACAAGGCAGCAAGGCAATAGAGAGAGGGAGGGAGGGAGGTGAAGAGGGAGAGAAAGGGAGAGAGAGGATACAACAACCCCAAAGGCTTAATTAATTAATTAATTAATTAATCTATACTGTAAAATAAAGATAAGACAGTGGAAATGTAAGAAAAAATATTTCAGAATTCTAATTTTGAAAAAAGCAATGTCCAAGACTGGAACAATGGCTCAGTGGTTAAGACAACTGGCTGCTCTCCCAGAGGAATTGAATTCAGTTCCTAACACTTACATGTGCTGGGGTCTGCAATGCCAGTTCTAGCAGATCTGACACTGTCAAACACACATGCAAGCAAATACCAATCCATATCACATTAAATAAATAAATAAATAGTTAAAAAAGAGTAATGATCAATGAAATACATGGATAAGGAATTTAATTGAATACCTGGACAAGAAAGTTAAAAAATCAATTCAAGACTTAAACAAGAAAATTATCTCAGTAGATGACATAGCCAATAAGTTGAACAAAAATAGCGAAAACAAAGTTGAATTCCGAAAAAGAACCAAACAATGACTAGGGCAATGAAAGAGTCTATTGGTTAAATAAAAACATACCTGGAAGCATCATCAACAATAGCAAAATGGTTTGGAGAGATACATTTCTTGGTGGTTAGAGCATGTACTGCTCTTGAAAACATCCAACTTTGGTTCCCAGTAACCTTATCAGGCAGTTTACAACTGTGGTAACTCCAGCTCCAGGGTGTCTAATGCTCTTTTCTGGACTCTATAACACTGCATTTACTCCTGTGTCTCCCAACCCCCTCACTGTCAAATTTTATATCTAGTAAGAGCTCTATAAAAAGAAAGCATCACACAAGATTAAACAGAGAAATGAATTTCACTGTTGCAAGGTCAATGATATAATAAATATAAATACATGTGAAGGAAAAAATTAAAATGATCAGAATTATCAAGAAGTCTGGAATATATTGAAGAAGTCATATTTAAGAATATGTGAGATTAAAAATGGGGCTAAAATTAAGACAAACATCTGAGATAGCCTAGCCTATGAAACTATAGCTGAGAATTTTGCAAACCCATAGAAAGAAATAGATATCCAAAAACAAATAACACTTATAATCTCAAAGAGACACAATAAAAGAAGAAACTCCCTATACATTATAGTCAAGATATCAAAAATATAATGTAGACCAAAAATAATAAGAGTTATAAGAGAAAAATGTCAACTAATATAATAGGTAGAAATACCAGAATGACAACAAATCTGTCATCAGCAAAAGTACAAACCAGGAAAGCATGGGTCTCCAGATTTCAAACCCTGGAAGGAAATAATTGTTCACAAAAATTAGAAAATATAGCAAAATAATCTATTAAAAATTGATAAAGGTATATAAATATTTCAAGAGAAGCATAACCTAAGGCAACATGACAACAAAGCCAACACTGCAGAAAATTCTTCCCTAAACAGAGGAAGAAGAAAGGCAACATTACCTACAGGACAGACGAAAGTGTTTTTCATGAAAGGAAAAGATGATTCTAGCAAGCTAGGAAGCAATCAGTCATGTTCAGCATAGTGAAGCAGAAAACGTCTATACAACCAGGACAGGAAATAAAGAACTTCCAGTTATCAAGAGAAACAATAGCAAACCACTATTAATAAGAAACCATTTCAACTCATAATCTTGAGACACTTTAAATGACTTTCATTTAACAATTTTAAATTTAATATTAAATAACTATATTAAAAACAATACCCAACTATAATTTGTCTCCAGAAACTCTTATAGCTAGGAAAGACGCCCAAAAACTGATAGTCAAGGGACAGATATCAATCTACCAAACAAACAGAAGCCACAACAAGCTAGCATGTCAATAATTATAACCCATAAAGTAATATTTCATTCTGAAATCACACATTAATAAAGGAAGCAATTTATTAAGAGGATATAATTATTGTAAACATTTATGGACTGAATCTTGGGATGTCCATCTTCATGATACATACATTAAAAATATATACTAGGTCACATAAGTGACACAACACCAGGAAACTACAAAACTCTCATCTTACATCTAAGTAGATAATCCAAACTAAAAACTAGGAAAAACAAAACAAAACAAAACAAATGAATTAAACCACAAGTGTCCTAAATTTAATAGATATCTTTAGAACACTTTGCCCAGCAGGTAGTGAATACACATGTTCTCAGTACACATGGAACTTGTTCTAAATTTAATAACATTCTAGGCCACAAAGGAAGCCTTCAAAGTGCAAAAAGACAGAATATAAGAAAAAGAAACAATTTCCTGAACCTTCTTAGATCACAATGCGATATAACAGGAAATCAATAGCAAGGCTAACCACAGAAAACATACAAATGCTCAGAGACTGAACAATACACATTTGAATCAACAGGAAGCTATTGAAGAAATCAGGGAGGAAATTAAAGTTTTCATAGATTCGAGTGAAAATGAGAGCATGATATATGAGAACCACTGAGAAACAGCCAAGGCAGCCATAAATGAAAGTTTATGGTTTTAATTGCTCACATTAAAATATCAAAGAGACCTCACATAAATAATTGAATCATGTATCTCAAGTTTTTATGGAAACAAAAGAATTCAAATGCAAACCAAGCATAGAGCAAGAAATTTCAAAGATTAGGGAAGAAATTAGTCAAAGATTTAGTCTTTTAATACATCATACAGATTGAGAAAGCTACAGCCATATTAAAAAAAAATAAAAAGAGATGAGTAAAATAATTGCGTAGTAAAAACAGACTTGTTAAAATATATACCAGTGAAATCTAAAAGATGTTAACAAATACTTTGAGATTTTAAAGTTCCCTCTACAAAACAGTCTATCAACTGTGGGGACTTCTATGAAATTCAAATCATGTTACACAATTTCTTATTCAAAGACCTAAGAACAAAGACAAAGTTTAACAGTGTAAACAGTCCAGTGTTCAGAGTTTAGGACTCACTCATTATCTTTTGGACTCCAAAGGGCTTAGGTAGTCCTACTTCCCTTGCTTTGCCATCCAAAACATATAATTTGTCCAGTAGGCTCAGGCTGTCACTCCATACCTGCCCTTGTCCTTGGTGGACAATCAGGGTCCTGGAGTCTCCAATATTCTGGGATTTTCACTACAACTGAGGCTGTACCTTTATAAACAGCTTCTGTTGTTGCATTGCCTCAAATTGTCTCTATGAAATTTTGTTTCCTTTTCTTTTTCGAGACAGGGTTTCTCTGTTGTAACTCTGGCTGTCCTGAATTCCCTCTGTAGACCAGGCTGGTCTCGAACTCACAGAGATCCATCTGCCTCTGCCTCCAAGAGTTGGGATTAAAGGTGTGCACCACCATCACTGGGCTTTATGAAACTTTCAGTCCATGAATTTGATGCAACTGAGGCATCACATATTACCAATGGACTGCTTGCCTTTCACAATGTCAAGTATTAGTTGCTCTCCATGACCTCTTCATGCCTTCAATACCAAGATCATGTGGATACTCTTACACATTATTTATTATACATCATATTATTATATATATTATATTATGTGCTGCCTTGGCTCTTCCCCTGGAGCACGCTTCCATGAGTTGACCCAGAGGAAGTACTTGCCAGATCTTACCTCAGTGATGCTAACTTGTTATTAGTCATGACCTATTCTTCAGTCCCCATGACCAACATCTTTTGCTCAGTAAAACAGAGATCACTTCCAAAGATTCTTAATTCAAATATATCACACACATTTTTCCTATTGAGTTTTTGATCCTTTCTTAAACTTCTCAAGCCAGTCCTCCATTGTCTGCATTTCTTTCAAAAGTCTCAATTCCAAGCTTCCACATATTAGTTTATTTATCTCACAATTCTTATCTAGAAAGACTTCTACAACCCTTTCCACTAAATCATGGTCAGGTCCATCATTTCAGTTCTAGTTTGATTTTTCTGTTGTTGTTGTTGCTGTGACAAACACTGACTAAAAACAACTTCAGGATGAAAATGTTTATTTCATCTTATAAGGTACATTCTATCATCAAGAAAAGCTAAAGCAGGAACTCAAGGCAGGAACCTGGGGGCAGGATCTGAAACAGAGAGCACAGTGTAATGATATCTTCTGGTTTGCTTCTACAGTTTGTAATCAGTCAGCTTTCATATCCAACCCAGAACCATTTGTCCATGGTGATGAAATACTATGAACATTATATGTATGGAATTTCTGACTCCTCTGAACAGATAAAACCATCCCAGAATAGTTCTAGTTTTATTTATATTGCAATGATAAAATGCTTTCACAAAAGTCACTTGTGGAGAAATGGATTTATTTTAAAACATAATTCCAGGTTGTAGTCAACCGCTGTGGGAATTTAACAGTGGCAAAAGACAAAGACAGCTAGTCACATACCATCCAGTCAGAATCAGAGAAGGAATGAATGTGTGGATGGTAATGTACTCATTTGTTCCTGCTTACCTTGAATTCTTCAGAAGAGGGTAATAGATCTTATAGAACTGGAGTTTTGAATAGTTAAGTACTACCACCAAGCTAGAACCCTTGTCCTCTGCAAGAGCAAAATGTGCTATTATTAACTGAAACATCACTTCAAATCCCCCACAAAAAATAGATCATGATCAGTTCCATGTGGGTCAAAGCCCATTAACCAACTCTCTCCACAACTAGTAACAACTATATGCTCTCCGAGGTTATTCAAACTTACCCTATGCATCAATATTATTTGTCCCTAGAGCACATCAGTATTCACATCCATTTCTGCCAATCAAGCCAAATGACAAATCTCTAGCCAAGACTAAAAGATAGTCTTTTCACACATCCCATCTATTTAAAAGACACATCATTTACTAGATACCTGACAGTTTTATTTTGGTGATGGGTAGGCACTTTTCATGAACATCCAAACAGGCTGATATGGTAATTAATATTTTAATCTAAGGAATAATCTGGATTCTTGCTTCTTCATTCCCTACCATCTGAATGTTACTATTGTCATTTCTAAAATTATACAGAGGGTCTGAGAAGCTCTTCATACTCTCTTGAAGCTCCATGTCCCTGATAGTGGCCAATCAGGGTAGAGAGGATGAATGGCTTTATAAAAAAAATCATCTTATCAAATTAATAACATCAATAATATCTGAATTAATCTTCTCCCTGTTGCTCTCACAGGAATCCACTCAGTATCTTAAACATTATAAAGTCCCTTTGCAATGATGGATGGAAGTCCATCTGTATTTATTATGCAGTTTTCCCCGAACATCCACAGCCCTGGGTGATTACATTCCAGCTGTCTCATATTCAACAATTCTAAGACACCAGAAGGGTTACCAAAGCTTCTCTCCATTTACCAAATCTCCTTTCCCACATCGGAGACAGGACCTACTCAAAAACCGGTAGGCCTCAACTCAGATACCCACCTGTGCTCCTCATCATTCCCACTGCTGCTAAACTGTCATGACTCAGCTCTTTCAATCGTTTTGACAGGTAGACATGACTAATGAACCACCATGGTAACACTCCCACATTTAAACAAGACCCAGGCTCATGCTCAATATTATCCCAGAGGAACAACTCTTGGAGATTCACCTCTCTGCTCTTCTCACTATTCCTGTGACTTGGACTTTCTGAAATTCCTGTTCCAGAAAAAAACAGAGGCCATTCTTTGTTATACTCTGTCTCTTGTGTCTGATGTCTCTGTGTTACAATGTGGAGGATTTCCTTCAGATAGCTTTCTATGAATTCTCTTTGTAGTGATGAATTTCATGTACTGAATTTCTTGAACTGCTAGACTCAATATCTTACTATTGGTCACAGGAACTTTATACCATACAATCACCACCTGACTTCTTCAGTTTTGTCCTTTAAATTCTAGTCTATTCTGATTGACAACATGAATTTTTCCCCTGCTGTATTTCTCCTTTTTTCCTTCACTCTGGCACTTTATCAACAATTAAAGGGATTCTTATCTCTAATTACTTAGAGTATACTTGAAATTTGTCTATTAATTAATAACTGTATTATCATTTTGCTTTTCTTTTTCCTCATCTATGTACACTGCTGTAGCTGCTCCTTTGCCAAAATGGGTAAATTCACAGGTATAAATCTGAACCCTAAAACGTAAGTGAACTGCTTTTACTGACTGTCCAGTTATCACTATTGTGACCAGACTTGTCTCAAAATTACATAGCACATATATGCAGAATATCTCTAAACTTTCTTAAACTTTCAACCAGCATGTTATATTTTTTTTTCTTGTAATCAATATCCACCCCTGTATCTTCTGGCTTATGATCTGTAGGTTCATAATATGTCATCGATACCAAATCCATGCACTTTTCCCATGGCTTAAAGTAAATGGGGGGTCCACCCAAATGTGTAAAAAGATTCTTCCCCTTTCTGACAGTTCTTTATCCTGTTATCTGCATATATACAATCATTTCCTTTTCTTTTAAAGTGCTTCAAACCCTTACCCTATGATACGGATAGCCCTAGTCAACTCTCTTTTTCAGTTTTTGAAAACAAACCCACCATAAAAATTAAGTACTTATCAGTTACTCTGAATATTTCCCCTCTATGTTCTCCCTTGGCTATTGAAGCAGGTTATCTTCTTCCTCTGTGGCAATTAAGCCTACCTCTATCTTCTCACCGTGGCATACCTGTCCCCAAATACAAATGTGTTTTTAAGTAACTGGAGTTGCCCAGCCTTCTTAACTGATCACACTGGCACAGAAAGAATCCCCCTTCTTATTCATTTCCTTATGTCAGTTGGAGGAAAATGAACAGGGGCTATAGTCTCATCAGTAACAGATTGTCTTCCTTTATATCAAGCCCGAAAGAAAGACTTGATGAAATTTCACAAAGCCTGTTAAGAATCAAGGTTCAGGAGGACTCCTTAGCATCCTTTACAGTACAAAATAGGTGAGGCTCAGATATTCTGAGAATATAAGAAGTAGGGCTTTCTCACTTCTTGGAAGAGGAATGCTGCTTTTCTTTAAATCCTTCTGGCATGATAAGAGACACATAAAAATGTGAGCTGACCATTATTAAAAAAAGATTCCCAATATACATGGTTAAATATAGTCAATCTAAATAAAATCAACAAGAGTTGAGGGACACAGCCACAGCAGGATATCCCCTTATCACAAAAACAAAAACAACTTTCAGTACTGGGAATGGATTACATCTAATCCAGTTGTTAGCCAAAGAGCTTCCATAGGAACCCTCAAAACAACTCACCTGTATTGGCTAGTGCTATACCAACTTGACATGCACTATTCTCATTAGAAAATATGGAGCTTCAATTGGGAAAATGTTTTCATAAGATCAGGCTATATTAAAGCCTGTATGGCATTTTCATAATGATTGATGGAGGACGCCACAGCCCATTGTGAGTGGGGCTGCTGATCCTGGGTTCTATAAGAAAGCAGGCTGAGCAAGTCATGAGAAGCAAGTCAGTAAGGAGTATTTCTGCATGGCTTCTGCATCAGCACCTTACCTCCAGGTTCCTGCCCTGTTTGAGTTCCTGTCTTGACTTCCTCCAATGATGAACAGCAATGTGGAAGTATAACCCAAATAAACCCTTACCTCCCCAATTTGCTCTTGGTCATGGTGTTTTGTCACAGCAATAGTAACTCTAACTATACCAGGTGTTCTGGCTATATTTATGTCACCTTAACACAGACTGTAGTCATCTAAGAGGAGAAAACTTAAATTTAGAAAATGCCTCCATAAGATTAGGATGTGGACCAGCCTGTAGAGAATGTTCTTAATTAGTGATTGATGAAGAAGGGCCCAGTCTATGGTGGGTAATTCTAGCTGTGGGCTAGTGGTCAGGAGTGAGCAGGCTAATCAAGTCCTGGGAAGCAAGCCAGTAAACAGCACTTCTCCATGGCCCCTACATCAGCTCCTGTATCCAGGATCCTTTCTTGATTGAATCTGTCCTGACTTCCTTCAATGTTGAACAGTGCTGTGGATGTGTAAGACAAATAAGTCCTTTCCTCCCTGACATGTATTTTGGTTATGGTGCCTTGTCAAAACAATAGGAAACCCTAAGACAGGAGGCTATTGCCAGGACTATTTGTTTCTCTCCATACTGATGGTAAGGCTCTATTGCTGAAGACAATACCTATACAACTTATTGAATATGGAGAAATCAAGCTGGTGCCTATCTAGAGACTTCACTTATACGGACTTCACTTATATGGTTCATGGTACTAGAATGTACTCTGCATGCTACCAAAGGATACAAGTAAACATCAACTCAGCTACAAACCTTTTGATCTTCCAGTGGCAACATTCCTGCAAGATGAAATGGTACAATAGTGGCACAAAATTTGTGGAGCAACCAACCAAGACCTGATTGATTTAAGACTCAATCCATGAGATGGAACTCATACCCTACACTACTAGTGTGGCTAAGCAGTTTAAGTGATTGATTGATATAAAAATGATATCTTTATTAGCACAAATTTGCTCCCTGGTCTTTTAATTTTTTTCCACAAAATTATTGTATTCTACTTGGGAAGATTTAAGCAAGCTACATGTTATTCGTTCAAGATTTGCTTTAACTTACAAGTTATAAGATTTTCTAATTTCCTTACTATCATTTCCTCTGAGCTCCATTGGTTTCAAATGATATTCAATACTTGAGCATTCTGAAATAGAATAACTTCTGAAAACGTTACTTTTACTCAATTTATTACAAGTGGCATAAAGCCTACTAAATTTTCTATCTATTGATAAAATAGACTGTGTTCATGTACAACACAGTAAACATGTTTTAAAATGAACATATATTAGCAATCTATCTTTTTAGGACCTATGTTTACTATATAAAGCTCTCCAGAACTTTTTAGTATGTGCTTGTAGTATTTACACAATGAAAGAACAATAATGACATGTTTGCTCACACATATAGTCAAATACTTTTATAAGGATTTAAATATTTTAAAAACATTTAAATTAGTCAGGATGGTAGATTTTGCAAGTAATATCAAGGATATTCTGGCAGTATCTGCTCATTGCATACTCTCCAACTACTGAATATTGTTTCCAGTTTGATGTATAAAGTAGAGGTTTCAATGTATGATAGACAAGTACTCTACAGTCTGAGCTACATCTCCATACTCACCACTCTTTTTCCATCCCTTTGGAATATTTCAAATTATACAGAGAGAAAATTGGTCATATTAATAAACTTTTTTAATATAAATAACGCATGCATGTTTAAAATATAAAGAGAAAAATTGAAGTATAACTTCTGAACCACTTGAAGAAAAAATAATAACACTTCTAAAAGCTGAGTAAATCAGAGAAGAGTAAAACTATAAGTACCAAAAAGAACAAAGAGGTAAAACACGTAATATATATCAATAAACATAATTTTAAAAAATTCCAAATAATAATAAAAACTAGATATTATATAGCTGAATATTCAAAATCCTATTTACTAGGGACATAATAAAGCAAAAAACCTAAAATGTTAAGTGTAAGCTGGAAAGCAAATAGTCAGAAATGCATATTAGGTACTTCAGCTAATTTAAATTCAAAGTAGCAGACTTTAGCAAACAACTTATTTTAATATCATTTCATTATATGAGGATATGGATCTCCAATGTATAGATAATTTAAATAATTTATATTGGTATGTACCTAATGGCTAGCCAGGGCCAAGCTATTTTGAGAAGTTCCTTCGTTTTGGTTGATCTGTGATAATTCCAATTACTCTGGTAGTTTACATTTATAGAATTAAAAGACCTAACTTCTCTAGAGTCTAGTCTTCCTTACTAGGTTGATCTACATTAATGGCAGGCCAGGAAAGCCATTTAACAGTCACATAACACTTTTGAACTGAGCGCACCCTGGTTACACCTAGCAAGGCCAACTGGGGAACAAAAAAGGAAATATCCCCACCTCCTTCCTATACCCCTTCCTGTGAAAACTATAAGAAGGCTCCTACTATGTGTGTGGGCCTGCCCTCTCTCTTCAGAGCTTTCTTTGCACTGCTGTCTCTCTATGAGATTAACATATCTTCTAGTAACTCACTTATAAAAAGAAAACTCTCCTTAAAGTTTTTTCCTTAAATCTTAACATAGCCCTGTTATATAATGCAATAGAGTAGAATGTAGTGTAAAGTATAAAACAAAATTAAAATGCACTAATGGGATTAAAATTTAATATAACTTTAATTTGGAGTATGAGATATATTAATCTGATAAAATTAGATATTAAAAAGTTGAATTGTCCCAATTAACAATGTGGACAGAATATAATGTCTAATACCTAGTGCTAATAACAATAACATTATTTGTAAGTTTAGAAATACCTTTTTTACAACATAACAAGCTTTCCTAGTCTAAAAATTTAAGTCTACAGGAATGAAAATATAAATCTGGGCGAGATCATTTGACTTGTTTTAATCTACTAGACTTTTTTCCTGAGTTTTCAAATTGGGTGAATGAATTTTTCAGTCCCTTTAACATCTCTCATCGAATTTTCCTAAGTATTTCTATCTCTTTATTAAACTAAATTTCAAAGTCTTTAATTATATTCCTCATTTCATTCATCAATAAATTTCTTTTTTCTTAGAATTACTCAGGAGTTCATTCCTGCTCCCTTTAAATTCAGTGAGAGAGATGTTTGGTTCAAGTTTTCATTAAACTCCTTGAATCTTTGATCATGTGTATGAATGTTCTCTTGAGTTGTGTGTGATGAGCTTCATCAGTGTAATTCTTTTGAGAGAACATTTTTATAGGAGCTGTGGATTGGGAGAGAAACACATTGTCTTGGCATTTCATATTGTTTGTGTTTTTGAGGTATGACCTGAGCATGTGCATCCTATTTATTGGTTGAGACTCTTTCCTGCTTCTGATGAGAAGAAGCTTGATTCTGTCTTGCTAGTGCCCAAGATTAGTTACTTGTAGAGCAGGTATGAGGAGATGAAAGATCAGTCTTTCACATACTCTGCATTGATTTTTGATTGGCGATATGGTGTTATTTCAATTCACTAGTGATCAAGAAATTTTGCCGATGTGAGTCCCTTCTGTACTTGACTGTCCTATTGAGCTGGAAAGCATGATTAGTATTGTAGTTAGTCCCAAGTGTGTGGGATAAAGACTATGTGTTATGAAGGAGGCATTGACTTGGATGGGCTGGTGTGCACACGGGCACAAGTTACTTTTGGGGGAAGACAGTTCAGGGTGCTCACAGGCTTCATGAGCTGATATAGGCCTGGGATTCACATTCTTAGTTATTTTCAGTTTACTAATTCAATTATAGTTCAAGAGAGAAAGTATTAATTATAATATATTTAATAGAATATGAGCATAAGGTTTTGTTTTTTTTTTCAAAAATCCTATGGAATTCATTATTAATTAGAAAAATTTTCTTAAATTCAGGTTTTAAAAATGAACAAAATAAACATAAAATGAGCTGAAGAAAATATTAAATATAAAAACTGTGAGGAGTGTTACTGAGGTAGTTATAAGAAAGAAATGATAAAGATCATGAAACAAAAAATGAGGTTCATAGAAAATGTAAAAAAAAAATATTGGTCACAAAATAAACCAAGAAACAATATAAGGAATTATTTTTAAAGAGTTGGGGCTATAGCTCAGCTCAGTGGTAATACAGTTACCTAGAAAGAACAAGGTACAGAGATACATTTTCAGCATTGTAAAGAAATGCAGAATAGTCTATTAGTCAGATTCCTTAATTCCAGTAGATATACATATCTTTAAAAAATAAAAACAAATAAGCAGAACCGATAGTTTCAGTAGTTTAAAAGATTAATGGGGGAAGGGCTCTAATATCTCATTACCTGCATTGTCTACAGTAATAAATGTAATCATATAGACAGTCCGTTTCCAAAATATAATTTAAAATTAAGACACTTTCACAAAATTAACAAAATTTATACAGCTTCAATACTTATTAAACAGAATAAAGATGTATGAATGCTTATTTAGATAGATATATAACGATGAAAACTTTATCTCCAGGCACTGTGTTGAAGTTTATTTAAGATTCATTTTCTTTACTTCATTTTATATATATATTTTTATATATTTATATATTCATATATATTTATATATATTATATATATATATATATATTTACTTTATTTATATAAAAGCAAAGAGAACCATGTCTCATGATCTCAGCATTCTCTAGCTGCCGATAGCTCCTGTTGACAGGGATGGAACTGGGACACCAACCCAGCTATAAAACCTCCAACCTATGACCTATCCTGCCTGCAGGATCTGCTGGGACACACAAAGAACCACATGCCAACTATGTTGTATTTCGCCCATATCTTCTAGTGAGTTCCAAATCTTCTGACTACATCATGTTTCTCCATGGTGGATCAAGACTGGACTTGAGAGAAGACTCAGTGTTTAAGAAAACTGATTGCTCTTTCAAAGTACCTTAGTTTGATTCTGGGCACCCTCATGAGGGCTTACAACCATGTATAACTCCAGTTCAGGGGATTATAGACTTTCTTTTAGCTTCGGTGGGTACCAGGAATGCAAATGGTTCACAGACATTTATGTCTGCAAAATATTTAACACATAAAATTTAAAAGACAAAAAAGTAATATAAAGGTTGACCATGTTCAAGTCACTGCACAGTTCATTGACGTCACAAGGTTTCTGTTCTGCATGACTTAACATCTTAGGCTGACCTCGTAAGTTTTAAATATATTTTTGCCACTGTAGGTAAAGACAAAAACAGAAATAAACAAACTAACAAGAAAAACACACCATAAATTGGCCAAAGCAGACAGTTTGGAAGCTATATCAATATTTATGAGATAAATTTTAAAATCAAGGCTTATGGATACTTTTTAAACACATTATTTACACACAGCCTCAACTGTCCATGGACCATATTCTTTTGCATGTTCTTCCTTATCCAATAATGATAACTATCTATCTGTCAATGCTATACTTTCCATACTTTTTGCTGAGAACATTATAGCATTTTCAGAACCCCTCTTCTTGCACACTGGCTATCAATGCTGAGTTTGGTTCTAATTTTGCACATATGTGTCTGTAACAGAATGTCAAAGTATATGAATATGTTCTGTCAGAAAACTAATCTAAAATGTGGCTGTATTTCATTTAAGACTTTATAAAAAAAAAATGGCTGAGACATTTTAGGGAAAGTAGGCTCTTCTTGCTGTTCAGCCATTACCTTGTCTTATGACATCACATAGCTACAAACTGGACTAACTTCAGTTGTATTTCTAAAGTGAGATTACACATTAATGATCTATTATTTGTTTTATCAAAAGCCTACTAATTCCTAATAATTATAATTCAATAAAAACAATAACATTGCTCTATAGAGGAATGCCAAGAAGTTTTTGTTAATTTTGGTTACGCAAAATAGTGTTTGGATTAGATTTACATTCCCACCCCAGGTGTGGTAGATGTTTGTGAGTTGGATTTGGAATGCTTGATGCAGGTGGCTATAATTTGGTTAGGTGCAAGCACCTGTAGCTTGTCTTTGGGATTATGTATCACATACGTTTACGGGAACTTTTGGCTTAGGGCATAAAAGGTCTGAAGTCCAAGAGAGTCGGTGTGCGCTTTGGTTGGTGTTTTATTGATTGAGTTGCTGTCATTAGTGTGATAATTTCTAAAAGAACAAAGATTGGAGAGACTTGAGCTTAGCACAGCATAAAAAGATGCTGTGAAGATTTCTTCCTTTCTCTCTTTCTGCATTAAGACCACTTGTAAAAGCAGTGAAGATTTCTATCTTTCCTTATTCCTTCCCTAAATTGAGGGTAAAAGGTGGTAGCTTAATGCTACATCGCTCAGTTTGTTTTAATGCTTTATCTGCTAAGCCATACTCTAATGTAGCTAAATGTCTTCCATAAAGCAAAACACTATTCTTATGACAAAAAAATTAATAGTCCTTGAGCTTGACTTTAGAGGTTTTATTATTTTAGAAAGACAATGAGAGCAAGGACTTCCTTAAGTATGGTCTGGAGGTGTTAGAGTACCAGTCCAAGGAAACTTCTGATAAATAAAAGCTGCAATGTCTCCAGTAATAGTCTGCAAACTATGATTGTATACAATTTGTAAAACTGGCCTTGTATTACTTCCATTTACAGTATGTTTCTATTATATGTTACATTTACTATTGGAATAGGAGTAAAAATTTCAAATAGAAAAAGATAATTACATTTTTAGTACTATAAAGATAAAGATGCAGATAAAAACTTAATTTTCAGAGATTGTGAATATAGCCTTTCAAATAACAAACTTCATAGAAAAAGAGAGTGATTTCCAGCAATTAAAAAAAAAAAAAAAGTTGATTGCTTTCTAGGGATGGTAATACAGGAAGGGATAGTGTAGCAGTTAATTTGTGCCTGACATGGACCAGCTTGGAATGTTACAATTGTGTTGTTACTTATTGTCAAAAATGCTCCCAATATCCAGGTGGCGGTGGCACATGCCTTCAATCCCAGCACTCATGAGGCAGAGGCATGCAGATTTCTGTGAGTTTAAGTTACAATAGAATTACAATAGAGAGGCCTTGTATTGAAAAGCAAAAACAAAAAAGAAAAAAATGCTCCCAATAGATGAAGGGGATTATGATGATTAATATTGATTGTCAACTTGATAGGATCCAAAATCACAAAAAATGCAAGCTTCTAGGCACCCCAGTGAGGCATTATCTGGATTAGATTAATTGAGTTGGAAGGCCCACCTGAATTTTGATTGGCACCACCCCACAGGCTCGTGTCCTACACTGAACAAAAAGGAGAATGTGAGCTGAGCATTGAGTTTATAGTCTTTTGATTCCACAAAACAGTATAATTTCATTTACATGATTTTTTTTCTGAGTGCTTACTGCCCATTTTTATAGCATTTTATGTAAATGGCTTTAACCATGTTCAACACATTTTCCCATCAAGACAAATCAATTAAGCAATTCCATGTTTACTCAGAAGCACTGATTTTAGAAAAATGACAAAGTCATAAACATTAGAAAAAATTTTCATATAATTCTGGAGGCAATCATGAAATAGTTAACCAAATAAAGGCAACAATTAATAGGTGTCTCATGGACTAACGAGAAACAAGATGTACCAACTGAGAACATCAAATTCTGGAAGGAGGGTGAGACCATCACCATTGGGCTGGGTTTGTAAGTAGACCTTGAAGCAAAGGCAGTAACAGCAGATTGTAGATTTTTGTAACAGGTTAAAGAAATTGATGAAGTTTTGACAAGGAAAAGTATTTTCAGGGACCAGGATGCACTCCAATGTAGTTGAGATGTAACAGTCAAGGGCAGAGTTCACGAGACAAGGCTTGAAGAAAGGGCAGAATCTGATGAAGGAAATTGCATTCTAATTAACAGATTATTAGTGTGAAGATAATTATTAGTTGGAAGATAACGTTGACAGAAGAAGTAAAATTCTAACTCTAATCACTGAGACACTGTGCTTTGCTTCAAGGTCTACTTACAAACCCAGTCCTATGGTGATGGTCCCACCCTCCTTCCAGAATTTGATAGGCAAACCAGTGACTCTGGCCATTCATGTAGGAACTAAGCCATGTTAGTTGTAAATTTATATTTTCCACCTCAATTGTGAAAGTGAGGGGGAGAGATGGTAAAACTGAGTTTCTGTTCTAAAAAGAACATCTTCCACACTGGGGCTCCATTTAAAATTCATGTCCCAGATTTACAAAGTAGTAATGTCCTTATTTGTCACCTCGTTTCCGTGTGTTTTAGAGAAAAGCACCAGGGAAATATTTCTTCCTGCGAAAGAAGCTTAGGGGAAAAAGTATATGGATTGATGCACTTAATTTGCATTCCATGTGAAACACAATATGACCTTCTGTTTTTAAAAGTAGCATTGACAGCATGAAACATAATATTACTTCGTGCTATAGAAGTTAGTGATAGAGAAGGACAGTTTTAACACAGAACACCACAGCTTTTGTTAAGCTATTCCTCATACTTCATCTCATGTTGATATATAGGATGGAACTAAAATTATATGTCAGCATTATAGTGCTGCATTAAATTGTAGTGGTGTTTGTTTGTTTGTCCCCATCATATCTTTCTGCAAAGGAGATAGATTTGTAGAGGACAGCATTTTTCCTATTTGTGGCATATCTGCACAGTTACAATATATAATTTTCAACAAGAATATTGTTGCATGAGAGCAAAAACAAAGGACGTGTTTTTATTTCAACTCATAAGTCTGGTTGTTGTACTTCATATCATTTATTTGAAGTTTATGTTGCATAGATTACTTCAAATTTGAAAGCTACTTTATTAATTCCAAGAGTCAAAGAAAGTATTCAAAGCTAAGGAAAGCTGTCCTTACACTTAGTTGAATACTCAGGCACAAAATTATTATTTTTTTTTTTAAAGAACATCACATACAATGAATGCAGCAAGTGAGCTGATTTGTGTGCACAAGAGGGCTGTTTGTCCTCAAAAGTACTTACTTAAATAAGAGGAGAACTGGAAGAAAAGGCAAACAGCACCTTGAAGCAAAAGTGGAACAGATGTCCTTTAGCTGTATGTTTTATTGATTTATAAACACTCAGTCAGGGTCCCTCATCTCTGCAGAGTAATTTAGATATGGGAAAATATCTGTGAAATATATTGATCCCGTTATTGATTGAAAAGCCAATTGCTGTTGCACTCCTGTTTTACCATTTAAGTCCTGACACATTTTGACATATGAGCCAGCTGTGACTCCCGCCTTGATTCTGCAATAAGATAATGTGAAAGCTGTCATAACCACTTCTCTGTCAGCTCTGAGTATTTACAGCTTGGCACTGCTATTTAGCTTGCTTTTTAACTACCTGAATAATAAGGGTTTGTTAAAGCTTTCTCTCTGGCAGCAAGCTATCAGGCATGCCCACATACACAGACAAATTCGGGATAGACTTTAGTGAATTAAAAGAAAAAGAAATTAAAGGACCAATTTCTTAAAAAAACTTCATATTTAATCTATGTACATATTTAATGAATGACTCCTGACAAATGCTTTCCTTCTTTCCCATGGAGAATTTTGATTTCCTAGAATATCTCTGGATGACGTTTATGTGTCTATGAGATTAGTTCTTATTCAGCAGCTCTGAAGGAAGAATAGAAAAATACAGTCCTTTCCATCTACAGATTTGTAACTTATTTGGGATATTCATCATGTTAAAAAAGGAAGATAATTTATACAAAATTGCTTAATATTCCTTAGAAGAAAAAAAAAATTAAGACAGTCTCTGAATCTATCCATAAAAGCTCACACACATTTACATAAACATATCTCCAAAAAGTGCATTTTAGAAGATCTACGTTTTAGGAAAAAACTCATTAGGTGATTGAAAATACAAATGCTGTTTCCTGCTTCAAGTCACATAATCATAACGCATGAGAAAAAGCTCCACTAAATCACCTTTTTGATGCATATAGTCAACATGGATCTTTTCCAAATCAGGTTGTTTAAATGTATACTATACATTATTAAAGTTGGTGTCCATAATACTCCTCTTATATTCTGATGCATCTTCTTTTTGTCACACTGTCTCTGATTAATCACAAGCAGCATGATGCTATGTTCTTTCCCAGTTTATGTAAAAGCATCCCTCAATTTGTGTAACCCAATGAAACAGGCCCATTCCTCTGTAAGGGAGCTGTGCTGATGTAAACAGCCTGGGAACAGTGCTCCATATTATAAGGATGGACAGCAGATCACTCCTCTGGGAAATGAAAACATTCATTTAATAGCATGAATGGCACACCATTCTGGCAAATGACTGACATATCAGCAGTGTTAAGCATTACACTTCTGATTGATTTGGATCCAACTTTGAAAGTTCCAACATGTATTTTCATAATACAGAATCTTTTTAGTCATATTTTTAGCCTCAATATCAAATCCTAAAGTAGATTTCACCTTTAGATAAACCTATAAATAAGCTTTATTTTTTTAAATACAGTATCAAATGAAATCCACCTCTGTAAAATTTGTAGCATAAAGCTGTAGCAGGCTGTTTTCCAATCAAGCTGGCATAAGTTAAAAGAAGATGAGCTGCAAACAGTCTGTCATGGCTGAATCCTACATGAGCTTCAGTGTGGAGGACAAGACCATGACATGGAGGAATAGTCCTCCTGAGATCGCACATCTATAACCTTCTCTTTTCATCTGCCTTGTAATACATAAGATCAGAGCAGGACACATACAGGAGACTCGAGGAAGCTATTCTGTAAGCTTCATGTACAATAAAATTGACTGGGAATTTGGCTGAGTTTTCACATTTTTTGTCTCTTTGGTTTAATAGATATATAATAGGGCAAATGAATCTGGTTTGACTAAAAAGATACTTCCAAATTTGTGTTAACTTCACAATTAAAAAATAAATCATAAACAAGGAGGTGATGTCTCACACCTTTAATCCCAGCACTCAGGAGACAGAGGCAGGTGGATCCCTGTGAATTCAAGGCCAGCCTGATCTACAGAGTGAGTTCTAGGACAGCCAGGGCTACACAGAGAAACCCTGTCTTGAAAATTAATTAATTAATTAATTTAAAAATGTAAAAAATCCTAAATTAGTACCTTATTTCACACAATTAAACTTCTCATTGAACTAACATTTGGCATAAAGTTAGTAAATTTATGAGATAACAAAATTATTACTATAGTATTACTGACCAATCTCTAGGGTTAAATTTCAACTTTGGAGAACCATCTGTTTAGTTTCATGCTCTATATTTAAATTGGATTGTTTCAGTTATACACACACACACACACACACACACACACACACACACACACATTTCTTGGAGGCAAGGTTTTCTCTGTGTAGCCTCGCTGTCCTGAAATTTACTCTATAGACCAGGATAGTCTCAAACTTAGAGATCCACTTGCCTCTGCCTTAGAATGCTGAAATTAAAGGATGCACCTTACAATTCAGCTTTTTATGGTATTTTCATACTTGTGTTTTGAGTTCTTTGTTTGTTCTAGTTACTAACATTTGTCAGATGTGTAGACAATAGATGTTTTTACTTTCTGTGTAAGATGTCTCCATTCAAATGATGGTGTCCTTTGTGTGTGCTTTGTAGCTTCATATCCCCTTTCTGAATTAGTCTTAATGTCACCATATCATGGCACTTTTCAAAAAGTCCTTTCCTGTGCCTATAAGATTCATTGTGTTAAGCAAAATAAGCCAGATTTTGTGTGCTATTGGAGTAGAATGCAGTGACTATGGACAACAATTTGTAGAGTATATTTTGAAAAGCTAAATTAAAAACATTGTTAATATTTTCACTATATAAAATGACAAAAGTTTAAAGATATAGATTTTGACCCTGACTGAAGACAATATTAGTAAATGCAATTGAAGGAAATAATAGAGCACATGCCATATGAAAGATGAGAATAGAAGCACTTGGAGTAAAAGGTGTAGTGGGAATGAAAGAAGGAAGATATGAATGAGCAGAGAGTAAAGAGTGGGTTAACAAAAACTAAAGATGCAAGGAAAAGCCTTACAGAGATCCACTATTTGTAAGCAAATTATAGACTATGAGTTTGAATAGAAGTATTCAACATGAATAAACTTTGCTATTCACAAAACACTTTGGTTACTTAATAAAATTTTCAGTACCAGACATAGGATACCTCTCTACAAGTTATTGGTTATGGGGGTCACAGAAGTCTCCCAAACAGTACAACCTGCCCTTGCTCTTGAGTGTTCATGATAATTAAATGATCAGCCCATTATGGGGTAGATATTACATATGTTAGTTACAGAACATAGAAAACTCAAGTTTGCTAGCTGCCAAATTTTGGATGGTGCTATGAGTCTGTGGCAAGAGTAAAAGTGTCAACTATCTTATCCAGAACTGGACTCTGCATACTATAATACTGAGTTTCAAGGCAGGTTGAGTATGTTGGAATAATGGCATGATTTCATAGCTTTCCACTACCAAAAGAGTATTCACACTTGATACTATAAAGTTTGTTAAGAGCCTATGACTGGGAAGGGCATAGACTCTGGATGGAAACCTAATCTTGTTATTTTGATAAATGGTCTTGCTGCCAGAGTGCTTTCATATTTTTGTCTTTTTCTATAAGTCTCTTCTGCTCTTAGCCTTAGTCAAAGAAATTTTATTTTATTTATTTACATTAGGCCATAATAAATGCAGAGTATCACAACTGATTCTTTTTCTAATTAAATCACTAGTACAATCACTGTACAATCTAGTCTTTAGTCTAGACCTTGCAGGCTTCAGCCTTCATATAATCTAGAACATTTAAATCTCTGGACAATCTAATAAACTTCTGAGATTTGCTGCTTACTGAACCATTCTGACTAGATCTTTCTGAACTCAGAGCAGTGCTATCTCTTCTGGTTCAACTCACTTTTGCTCTGACTCAAACTCTTGCTCAAGCTGCTGCATTGTCTGACCCAGCTGACTGTTTCTGATTGTATTCTTATGACCCTCTGACTGCCTCAGATTGAACTGTTCTGCTTCTCTTCAAACTGACTCACACTTCCCATTTGATACTAACGTCTTATGCTGAGCTTCTTTAGTATCTCTCTGCTTCTCTCTCTTATCCCCTGTCAGTCTGCTTCATTGTGTATCTTGTCATCTGCCTGCTTCAGACTTCTCGCCTTATACTGCCTACCATAAGTGATTCTTCTGTAAATGACTCTGCTATTACTCTTCCTCTGATTAGTCACTTTACATGCCCTTCACTCTGACTCATGTCAGACATTCCCTGTGTGACACTGATATCTTCTGAGCTTGTTTCCTGTGTCTGCTTCCACACTCTGTTTCTGTTTTAGAGACTTCTGAATACTCGATTACAGGTGTGTAGTACCACTGCTTTCTGAATACTGGGTATACATGCTTAACATTCTTCCTACATTCCATCCATACTACATAGGTCTCCGCGATTCCTTCGTATGGACCCCTGGAATATAGAATCTTCCCAGCTTTCACACAGCCCTATTCCTTTACAAATTAAAGTGCTGAAAATTGGAGACTGTGAGTGCAACCTTACATGGGCCATCCATATCATCTATCTCTACCTCTTTCCACCATAGGCTCAGGGAACATCATGGAAGAAGGTACAGAAAGAATGTAAGTTCCAGAGGATGGAAAACAGTGCTGTAAAATGCTAACTTCTGGCCATGGCATAGCCATTGCATGCATGCATTTATAGTAGATATGTTTACCTGTACAAAATCAAGCCAGTAAAATTCCAGCACAGGTGGAGTAGGGACTCATTATGCTCCACTACTACCTGAGGAGCTAATGACAGTTGATGACTGATAGGGGAGGGAGAGAAATTTTCTTTATAGATGTTACCAATGGTAGTTTGCCAGTGATCCACTGGATAACAGCTCACAAATGTGCATATGAGAGGCACTAATCAGGCTCAATATTATATAGCAAATAAAAAAGAAGATGACAAGAAGTTGGAAGGAAAATGTTTTCAGAGGGGATTTGAAGGTTCTGGAAAGAGCAAAGAGCAGAGTTGATTTAATAAAAAATGCAGTGCATACATGTAAACAATTCTTTTTCTCAAATAAAAAAATATTATTTACAGTCACAATTATAATTAAGCATTGATATAATAGTGCCTTATATATAAACCCATATTAGAAAGTCTCCAGTTAGTAAATGATTTTTATTGACTAAGTTCTTTGACAAAGTCAAATATGTATATGATACGTTCAATTTACTTGTATCTTTTTTGATACTTAAGAAGAGTTAGGTATTTTGATCACTGTTTGTCAGTAGTGTTGCATCTATTTTTGATACTTAATTCACGTTTTGCATTTTCTATCAGAATACCATTGAGATGATCTTATATCTTCCTTGTAGTGTGTTAGGATGCATAGTGTGTGTGTTTGCCTTGATACTGGTGAAGTTAACACATATTTCTAATTGAAAAGAACTATCCTCGAATTCCTATGTATTGTGCCTTATAATTATCTTTATGCTAATAAAATACGAATGGGTAATTATAAAATATATTTGTTTCGTAATATAATTTATGTACTGTTTTTATTATTTCTACTTGAATAAACAATAGAATATGGCAAAAATGTAAGGAAAGATTATACAATGTGTGCTAATATGAACAATAATTTTGGTTCTCTGCTCTATATATCTGTTTTAAACTAGACATTTTCTCTGCCTGCTTCTAAAATATTATGATAAATTAGCCAATTGTTTTATATTCTGATAACATTCTTCTGAAGTGTTATCTTAGTTTGTGTACCAGATGAAACTCACTAGTATTTGACTTTCAAAAAGAATGAAAGCTCTTTTTTGTCTATCTGGATAAAATGGATTTGAGCCCTTGAAATTCTAGTCCCTTGCTGTGGTCATAATGCTTCATCAGTAGAGGGCAGTGAAAAGACATTTTGGAAGTTCTTCCTGACTTGAGTGTTCACTGAAGTTTGTGAAGCAAAGATGACTTCTCCAATGTCCAATGTCTCCAGTGTTTCTTGGAACTCATTAACTATATTATGGACTTTTTGACTGGTAACAAGGTCCTGGAGTGCATGTGAGGCCTTGGATACTAACCACCTTCAACACTGCTGTCTCCACTGCCTGTTTACTGTGGTGAAGTGGCCATAAGTACCCATTAGCCAGTCAATCTCCTGCATGCTCTACCCTCACCTTATGGATAATGATTTGTCCCTATTTGCTATTTTTATCATTTTATTGCTTCAATTTAGTTCAGATTTCCTGTTACTCTATGCCATTATTGAGATTAATACTTCTTTGTGTTAAAATTTTCCTATTTAAATATTTGAGTGATTTCCTTTCTTTAGTTTGGACCCCAACTGATACACCTTTCTTGGTGACATAATTTTATCTTTCCAGAGATCAATGCCACTGTCCATCGGGGAATAAAATCATAGGGACATAAGAGTGAAGAAATGAAGCAAAGTAAGGGAGGCAATATTAAGACAAGGAAATTGTAATTAAGCTAAAAGTACCCATTGCTAGCAAATGTTCCTCTGATGGAATGATGAAATACCTCCAGCCATATTCTGAGACTACATAAACTAATGGAGCCCATTTTGAGAGTGAAGGAAAACAATTTATTTGCTGGCTAATGAATTCCATCGATTCCCCTGTACTAGAAATTTGTGGATGCAAAAATATGCTGGCTAGCCTCATGTCAACTTGGCACAAACACTAGAGTTATCCAATAACCCGATATATGATAATCCAATAATCTGATAATCCAATAATTCCTGGGTTTTCTAAGGAAGCAGGCTGAGCAAACAGGGGAAACAAGTCAGTAAGCAGCACTCCTCCGTGGTCTCTGCATCAGTTCCTGCTTCCAAGTTCCTACCTTTTTTGAGTTCCAGTCCTGACTTCCTTTGATGATAAACAGTGATATAGAAGTGTAAGCCAATTAAACCCTTCCCTACCCAAGCAGCATTGGTCCTGGTGTTTCATCACACAATAGAAACTTTTAACTAAGATAGATGTAAGATAGATGCTAAGCAGTTAACTCATGTGTCTCTTATCACACTAGTGTAAGGAATATACAGGAGCAAGGGGGAAAGGTCCATGTGTGAACATTAGAGTCAATGTTTGATTCAGAATGGTCAGAGCTCATTCAACAATGGCGGCTTGAGTGAAACAATTACCCAAGGGTTCCAGAGACAGATGATAATGAGAGTGTGGGAAGAAATCTTTCAGGTGTATTTAACTCACACCCGTTTTTTTTGTTTTGTTTTGTGTTTCTATATCTAAATTATATTCTAGAGATAGTTGAAGTCATTTCGTTCAACAAATGAGTGGGTTTAATTTAAGATTTTTTTTCTCACTTCTTAGAATAGGAAGTATCTTAGTTTCTATAAAATTCAGGTCACATGACATCTGTTTAGCAACTTTCCTGTAAGTTACTTGTTCTCTTCTTTTAGCTCCCACAGCACATTTCCGTATTCGTCTGAAGGCATTTTCATATTTTATTGTAATTTATTTGTTTTACACCTGCATTGCCCAGGAAATTGTGATTGTCTCGATTGCAGGGAACATGTATTATTCATTTTTCGTATTCCCAGCACTCAGCCCACCACTTGTGCATCAACCTCTCAATAAATATGTGTTGAATTGAATTTAAAAGAAATCATAGATGTAAAAGTACACATGGAGAGTATTATCGGCCGAGCAGCATTTCACTATAGCATGATATACATCTAATTTGCTACTTATGAGATTCTCTGTTGATGCCATAGACACTTTGTCAAACACCCAGAAAGCAGCCGTGCTTTTTGCCAAGGAGCAGCAGCAGTGTATGTTGACAGTTTATTTCAGCGCATTATATGGCACTCAACCAAAATTGAACAGCAAGAAAAGATGGAAAGAAAATGACTATTTTCTAAGCCTCCATCACTGCAGGTAAAACTAAATGGATTTCATGATGTTCAGGTGCCTTGGTTTGCATCAACTCTTATGTGTAAATCAAATTGATCGTCCTAAGTCGTTTGGTACAGGACTGTCATTCTAAGGCTCACAGTCATACAATGGTATATTACACTCTATTATTGTATACTACATTACAGCATACTGTATCTATTACAGTCATCTCATGTGGAATTACCTCTTTCAAAAGGATGGAACATACCCTAAATTATAATGGTCTCATCACTTGGACTAGTTTTAGTGGAAGAAGCCTTTTCAGCACCATGTTATTACCTCTGGAGTGATTAGAGAAAAGGCAGTATTTCATTCTAAGGCTAAAATGTTTCCCTAGAAAAAGTAAATCTAGACACTTTAAAGATATGTAAGATTAGATCTGCAATATATACAACTGTGTTCAGAAGTTACCCCCAATACATACCTTCAAGTTACATGGATATGTGCGCGATGTTAAAAATGATGTTGACTTCTATAATATCTTCAAATTACATTAAAAATTGTACATGTTGTTTTTCTCATAATTCTTACAAATTTGTTTGCCAAAATCTACCCAAATATTTGGATTAATTATCATCTACATATAGACTATCAAAGCTTAACTCCAGTCTGTCTCCCAAAACTAACAGTACTGCCTCCTCTATCAGCATGGCTTTGTGTGTTTTAAATCTTATGGTATATGTAGAAACAGCAAACGCTTGTTTTCCTTCCTTTGTTTCAGCTGGACTAAGCTGAGAATACAAGTTGTGGCTTGTGTTTAGCAATTACATAAGCCTTTATACACTGAATATTTTATGGTAACCTCCATTTCAAATTCATTTTAATTTCTTACCCTTTTTGCTAGTCTCTTGCTTGCTGCTCTTCTTTTAATCAATTCTAGCATTTTCAAGTGCTTGTCCTTTAAAAACTAGATTGATTCACTTTTAAGAACAAGATGAGACATTAATAAATAAGTGCAAAAGTAAAACTATTTACTCTAATGAATTGAATACTTTTACTCATTTCTGGGTCCCATGTATTAGTAGTACTATATACAAGGAACACCAAATATTTTGTTGCAATTGTTTTTAAAGTTTCAGTGTTATCTGAGAAAGTGCTTTTAAATGTTTAAATAATTAATCCCATGTTCCCTTCTGATAATTCTGACTCATGTCTAGCATAAGACATGATATTCTACACTTTTTGAATATATTCGAAAATTGTGTATTGTGTATTGTGTATTCAGAGACTGAACTAATGCATGTTTTTAAAGCAAATATTTGGAGAAGCTAAAATGAAGCATCATTACAAGATTAAAATGAAATATAAACTTTTTAACATATATTATGTCAGATAAATGGTATCCATGGTTAGACATACAGGTAGGTAATCATAGGAAGTTGTTGATGAAACACAAAAACTGAAAAAGAAACAAGCAGTAAAGAGAAACCAGGGTAATTTCAACCAGACATTTAAGGGTAGTAGTTACTGAAACCCTAAAGATAATAATAATAATGATAATAATAATAATAATAATAACAATAATAATATAGGTTTCAGAAAAATACCTCTTCTCTTCGTTCAGACCGTGTCAGGTCACTGAGTACCACCTTGAACACATATTAAATACTAAGGACTATTAGAAATATTTTATAGGCAGTATCTCACTACATTCAAGAAAAAACCTTTTGGGTAAGTCTGTGCATCATTTTTAATTCATAAATTGAGATCCATTTCTTTTTAAAATTTGGCTACATTCATTCATTGGTAGCTGGTCATAGAGAACACAAAAGTGAATCTACATCTTTTATCCTAAACCTGCATGTTCAGCTTACTATGTTTCTCTGTGATCATCCAATATATTTCTTCATTCTCCTGATAGAGTTCTGTATCCTTCAGTGCATCCATTCACCATTTCTTACTTGCAAACACTATAGATACAATCATTTTGAAGTGTGAAATTTGAAACTATCATAACTTTTTTTATAATTTTGGAAAAATCCAGGTAAACATTGTACTGTTACTGAGGTCAATGGCTATTTTATTCTTCAAATTTTAAATATTCTAAAAGGTTATTTAATAAACATAATAGGTAGGGTCTTTTTGAAATTAATGATGCATGTTTGCGGATTCATTTGATCCTAGAATAATTATCCATGCCCCACTGGTTTTTACTCAGTGTTTCTAGCAAAAGAATTACACTACTGAAAACAATGATGCCTACAAGCCAGCCGGTAATCTGTATAGTACACAAGGTCCACAGTGTTTGCTGCTTCCAGTTATCTTTTCTATATGGATTGGAGTACAGGTTTGGTCTGACATACTTTTGTAACAATTATAGTTGTCTTTTGTGGGACTACTCAGGAGCTGAGGTGGGGAAAAAGTGTTCTTGGAACCACAGAACTCTCATTCTGAGAGCAGAAGGTGTTTGGCTGTTCCCCTATTCCCTGCTGACAAAGCACAAACCATGCTGCCTGCTTTCACAGCAAGGCACCAACCCCTCAAAGGTATGAGACCTGGCAGTTGTTTACCTGAAGCTGGGACTTATTTATCCCTATATGACCACATAAGGTCTCTCCCTCTGATCTCCTAGAAAATACCCACGTCTAGATTATGAGCCCCAACACGCGAATGGAGCTGTCTTACCTTCTCTATCCTAACCAATGAGCTTTCCCTGACACCCTTGAATACCAGAGACTGTTTCCCCTCTCTATAAATGTAATATCATTGTTTCCACAATAAATTGAGTTATATTCTCTGACCTGTGCTTCCAAGAATTCTTTAAGTTCCCGCTGACTCTCAGATCCTCTGATCAAGGACGCCTCTGGGTGTGTAGACTCATGCCTTGCGTTTTCATTCCCCGAGGCTGAGCTAGCAGCTGACATTTTAGTTATTTCCAGGGAAGGAAATTGGACACTAGGAAATCCAATATATACTTATATGTATATATTGTATGTACATATATATGTATATATACATATATGTATATATATTCATGTGCATGTTCACATGTGTGTGCACATATGTGGTGTGTGTGTGTGTGTGTGTGTGTGTGTGTGTATGCACACAAGTGTAGTAGCTCACTACTGTGGTGGCTCATCAAGGAAGAGATGGGAAGTATATTCATACTTGCAAATCCTTCCAGACCTTGGCAGAGGGAATCATAGTCATGGCCAATGCCATACTCAGCAGTGCAATCCTGGGCATCTGAGCTCAGGTGTCTTTATTGATACAGAACTCCTCAGGTGTTCTACTGATAGCACGTGGAGATCGTGACTAAGCAAGCATTCCCACCTAAGCCCAACACCTGCAGGCAATACAGAATGCCAAGACATAGGTAGCCCCTCACCCAACAGTGCACAAAACAGTCATTTTAAACACAACTAAAACTTCTACGACACACATGTGTATTTGTATACATATGTGGAATCCAGAGACTGATATTCTCCCATCTCTTTTCACCTTAGTTCTTGAGACTGAGTGTCTTACTGAATGGAACTTGCTGTTTGAGCTAGACTGCCCTGCCAGCAATTCCTAGACTTGCTTCCTTCTCTTTCCCTACTGTAGTGCTAGAGTTATAGAGGATTACTGCCACACCAAGGGTTTCTGTGGGTGCTGGCATTCTGAATTTTTACATCAAACATGTTACCCACTGAGCCATCTGGCGTGCCCAATCACTAGTTTTTTCATATATATTTTTTTGTTTTTAAATATATTATGTCTTATCAAGTGCAGTTACTTTTCAAAATGCTCTGTCAAAAATAAAAATGTTCTATCTTTAGTTCTTAATTTCCCTTCTTTTGCTAATCTGAAAGAATTATTTTGCAATCATGAGTGTTTTGACAACCCATGCCTTTTTATTGTTTGAAAAACTCAATCTAATAAAGAATTTGAAAGTAACACTTTAGGTATGAAGTTTTACTGAATTGAATAGAGACCAGATTTTCAACTTCACTCAGTCAGCTTTCCTTGGACACGTGTGGCACTTTCATAGTTAACTTTGGGCTGCCTGGATAGGTTAACTTCCTATTGAGGAAATCAAGTGAGATTTGAATTTCATAATTCAAGTGGGATCTCTTAATGTTTCACTAAGCTGGTAATACCATATTAAGACAGCAAGACAACAGCACTAATGGGAACAGGGAGAAAGAAAGAGCTGTCACTCTTTGAGACCAGAGTGAGTGACTAACATCAGACATCCTTCCATTTCCAGGTAGAAACTACCACATTCAAATATTTGAAAAGACTTTGATAAGTGGACTTTCAGAACTTGTCATCAGCAACTTAGCCAGGAGATATATAACCAAATTTACTGCTTCACAAAAGCAGTTATGAGTGGTCCATCTGTGACTTCTCAGATCTGTCTTCCTGTTAAAAGTAGAAAGAAAACTGAGTGCCAAACTTGAGCCAAACTTCATGCTTAAATACTGAGCACAAACTATACTATGATTTTTTTCCATAAATATCCTATTGAATGAATATTCTTTCATACAACAATGAGAAGCAGGTCCAAAAGAAAATCTCCTTGCCATGCATTAAGAGCTGATAAGTGGCAAGATGGTAGCTGTGTTTCTTTCCTTCCCTACTTGCCAATGAGTATGTCTCTGTTGCCTAGAGATTGATGGGAGGTCAGCACATTTACACATTTGCATCCTTCTTTCTATTAATTTTATTGATGAATTATTTTAGAAATTCCAGCTATCTCCAATAAATCTCTCCTTGGAGTTTAAAACTACCTCATCAATTCTCGCTTGTTCTATTAGCAGAAAAGTATGTTTGTTTGGCAGACTTACGTTACGATTACATTGAAATATGAAAGATCTCTGATTTCTCGCATGGGTGTGGAAATCTATGGAAAAAGCAGCAATGTCATTTTGGCGGTGCATCATCCTGAATCAGAAACGAAAGCATGCGGACTGAAATTGATTTGTAACAGGTGCCTTATTAGAAGCAAACATCAAGAAAACTAGAATCAATGTTGAAACAAAAATTTGTCTTGTAAGCAATCCTGAGTGAAATGTGTTGACACAGCATCACGTTCTGTAGCCCCACTTTTGCATGCCTTTCAAAGCACAGCTATCTCAGGATGAGGGAGATGAATAATTGACTGATCACTGCATAATTCAACACAGTGTTGTAAAAATTCAAGGTCTGGCAAATTTGAAGCTTTTCTTTTTTTATTGAGACTGAGGTTAAAGTTTCAATCAACCTTGAAGAAACATTTAAATAGCACAAGGATATATGATTTATTAAAGTGCATATTATTCTTTCTTATATTCCCTCCTTCATTAAGCTGCCTCACCTAATGCACATATAAAGTCAGAAGACGGTCTATAAGGTTTATTAGGGCTTGGTCTGTAGTGAGTTCAAAAGCAGTAATATTGCCTGTGACTAAGTTCACTTCTTAAGCAGAGAAACCAAAATAAATTGCTTCCTATAAATGTGATTGCCTATCACATTTATCTTATTTGTTAAAGATTCAGATGCTATTACCCATAATATTCTAAAATTCCTGCAAAAAAGCTCACAGAAATGCATGGGTTTACTTTTGTTGGTTCAGTCTTTTTTACTTATTATGTCTAAATACTCTTTTTACAAAAAGGACACGAGTTGGAAACGATAAAAATAGGCCCTGTCAAAAAGAGAGAGACAGAGCTCAATTTTTATAGGAAATACAGGATATATGAAGAGCTATTTTTATTCAATTAAAGGTGAGAAATGTTAACAATTTTGTTATTACTTTAAAATGTGTGCTATTGGTGGTGGTGGTGGGTTTGGTTTTTTTTTTTGAGTTTTAGAAAGAAGTATTTTTCCAAGGAGCTTACTGGAAAGGAGGTAAAGCTTCTCTGGAGCAGTAGTGGTCCTTGTGTATGAGTGGGATACCATTGAGCATCACTGCCTTGGAGTCATAGGGCTCTAGTGGATGGATAACAGATTACAGGATGCACTGTCAGCCCAGTTTTCATCCCAGGTCTTAAGGCCCTTGTAGCTTCATTCAGGTCCTCAGTATGGTTTTGGCATAAGGGAAAAGAGATAATGAAAAAGCAATACCTTTTCTGACACCTCAGGCCCTCCCCATAGTGAAACCAGAGACAGTTTTGCTCTGTCAAGAGCAAGGATAGGGTCATTTCCAAAGACATTTGTGGCATTTCGCCAAAAAAGAAATTTGTCACTTTTCTTGGAATTCTCTATACCCTAATCTATGTAGCTAATCTCTATTTCCTATTAGCAACATTTTGCTCTTCTGTGACAATGGCAAATATCATCCACTGTTTATCTTCTACTCTTTTAAGCTTCTCTTAAGCAACTTTAACTCTGCAGGTTTATATAATGTGTAAGTGTTGTATAAACATTAGCTTCCAACAGCGAAGAATGTAATTCAGATAACCTAAGAGTAAACATTTTCTGTCATGTGAAGATTGCACTTTTATTAAAGTTTGTTAAAAAAATTAGTGTTATTAGAAATTACTCCTAATATATATGGGAGGAAATGGGGTAAATGACCACTTCTCTGAGAATAAGAGCAGTTGTATGTAATAATGTCATCACAGAAACTAAAAGTAATATATTTGAGAAAATTTGGATAATTTTATATTTTTAAAGGAGAAAGAAATTTAGTATAAATCTACTAGTATATAACCAGGATGCAATCCTCATATAAGATATGACCATTCAAAGAGAAAAGAAAAAAAAATTAAACCTGATATTCTCTTTGAATACTTTGACAACCTTAGTGTGAATATACACAATAGTTGAAGAATAAAATAAACACCATAGTTTGTCCTTCACAAATAGTTTCTTAAAAATCTTAAATTAAAACAAAAGCATGAAGCCAATGAAAATATTTAATGTAAGGTAGAAATAAAGCTCAATACATGTCATGCATAAAGAAGCAATTTGAAAAACAACATCATTGGAAAATCATGAAGCTTTTCAGAAGGGTATCATGAAGTTACAACTTAGAAACTCCTCTATGTCTAGTGTAGCTTAAATCCTTTTACAGCTAAGGTTCTAAATCAGAGAGTCATGCACTCAGCAACGTGGTTTGCAACTTTCTAAGCCACAACAATTAACTCAAATCACAGGAAACATTTTTTTGCCCTGCAATTTACTTAGCAGCTCTATGGGCTGTCTAATGAACTAAAAAAATTATCATTATTGCAAGGTGCACAGGAGTGCAGACTTCATGGCACTCAGTGTTCATTTGATACCCTCCATGATGACAGTGTATGGTTCACTGGCTTGGTTAAACAGCACATCAGCCACAGTGATGGGTGATCAATCTCATTCCCCATAGCATTGCTCCCCTAAGAGTCATTATTGAGAATAAAGTAAGGAAAGGCTTTCAGAGGGAAACATTGGATCTATGACTTAAAAAAAAGGGAAATGAGCAAAAGTCTCAAAAAATGTGTTTGTTTATATCATTGTTACAAAAAGTGATTGGTGAATATGCTCAGAAATGGCAAATTTATTTTAATATTTAACATTCACTCATATCATCATATATTATTATAGAACAGAATGTTGAGCTGATATGTTAAGATAGAGCTTCCATTTGAATAATATATTAATTTTCAAGAATCAAAAGAAGTAAATGTGGTATCAGAATGTTGATTTCTAATAGTTTATAGCTGACAAAATTGAAAACCAACTTTGAAAACAAATCTCATCATTAATACCAATATTTAAATATTTGCACTGCTATTCTCTATAAAGGAAGGAAAAATAAACTCTAAAATTTATATTTATTTCAAAATCCTTTATTTGACATAAATATAATTTATTTCTTTTGGAATTGGAAAAATGTAAAAAGTTGCTATGCATGTCTACCAGGATATAATGAGCAAAACTAATTTTGTTCCCACAGAAATTCTCTTGTATGAACTTGATTATCTTAAACAAATCTTGTTGGGCAATATTGTAACTCAAAAAAAGAATTTTTTTTGAGTCAGAGTCTCACTATGTATATCAGGCTGTGAGTCTCTCAGACTCACAGAGTTCTACTTGTCTCTGCCAAATGAGTGCTGGAACTAAGGGTATGTATCACACCTGACTAAAAATGCTACAGTAATGAAAATTCATATGTATTTAATTCTTATAACATCTCAGGCATCTGCTTAGAAATTTCCATGTATTCTCTCATTACACTTCACAGCAACCCTGAGATAGTTTCTACCATTTATTCTATTCACTTGCAACAATTACCTGTTGTATTTAAGGTAGTAACATTTATAAATTCAGGACATTTGACTCCAGTTTCTATCTTATTGTATAGAATATCCACTATGGAATTTCATTTCTACATTTTTATTTTCCTCAAAATATTTCTTCAAATATCCAGATTTCCTTGTATTTCTAGAGAGAATTTCCTTTGTATCTTATATATGTGAGAGCATAATTTAATAAAAAATTATTTTACTTTATCCATTGTTTTGTATTTTGGGATCAAATTGGTTACTTTCAACATCATGTTAAAAAAATTCTTTTCCAAATTTCATAAATCTGATTCTAGGATTAGGTAAGTTCAAAAGCTCAATGATATACTCAAAGTCTCAGGTTCTTTTAGTATTGCTTCTACTTCAGTTCCACACGTCAATTTCAATGTGGCACTATAATTCAAAAAATGATGACATATATAAATTACATATGTAACAGCAAAAACAGAGGAGCCTTTCCAAAGATGTCCTAGAGATTCCCTCATATATCTGTAACTATTGTGTGACACTGTACCTGAGGAGATATAAATCAATGTTTACTTACTACAGGTAAGTAACCAGTGAAGAACCAAGTAAGTATACTAACAAAGTTCAACTTGGTTAACCAATGAATGCTCATGGATTACTTACAGAAGTATGGTTGGGGTGTTTCAGGAACATAAATGACACAAAGACAGATGCATCCCTTATAACCTACCTCATCATGGGTGCCAGCTCATGAAAGCTGAGACTCTGGAGCATATCACACAACATAAATGTACCTCAACAGGTTGCATAGTGTCTTTTTAAGACAGTTTAGTTGGTTTGATCCTCTCTAAGACAGCTTAGCTGACCTCTTCTTCTGTGCAGTCTTGTTAATTTGAGAGTATCTATTGTTATTTCTTTGTTCTTGGGATGGCAAGGTCTAATGAAACTGGTCAGTTTCAGCAACTTCCTGAAGTACTTCTTGAGCTTAAAAGCTTCCCTGTAAGATAGAATTCTTTGTCTTCATTTTAACATCCATAGAATATCACTTCCCTTTAAAGATCCTCTATCATTATGGATTTCTCTTCAGGAGGGAAGTTTTTAATCTAAAGGGAAAGTGCTATGCAAAACTGACCAAGGTTTGGTGTCTGTTCATCCTAAAGAGTTCTAATAAAGGATAATATAAACAACATGGTTAGATATGACTGCATGATTCTGTCCTGCTATGGATTAATGAGACTACCTCTCCCAAAGAACTTAAGCAATTTTGAATAAGTAATTTTCCAAAAAAAAAATTAGTCTTCTTTACAAAGGAGAAAGAGAAGGGATGGTGACAAAGGTGAAGAACATAGGTGATGAAAAGTGGCCTGTGGATAAAGAGTACAGATTGCATTTAAATGGCTTGGATTCATATTTTCATGTCATCACTTGTATATCAAGTGATGCTGTAAATTGTCTTTACATTCCTGTTAATATTTTGTGACAATGCACGTTTATCTATTTACCTGTTACCAAATTCCCTCTCCTATAAAACAGGCTATATGACAATGAACACTTTCTAGAATAAGCTTTGAGGATGAAGTGTGTTATAAGGTTTAAAGGGCCAAAATAGTACTTTGCCCATATCAGAACACCAAGGCCTACAAATTATTAATTTATGTTTTCAAAATTTCTATATTCTAGAAATTTCAAGTTTAAAGCAAAATCTAACAGTGGTTAGAAACTGCCACTTCATTCTTCCAAGAAGAGAAACTTTAAGCAAACTGAAAAATCAACTTTTTTAGACATGTCAGAAACTAGAACTCACAAGGCAAATCACTATTGCACACTTGGAGGTAAAGACAGGCAAATCCAGAGACTAGCAATGAAGGGTAAAATATCCAAGCTTACTGAAAAGTTTAAGCTTACTTACAATTTGAAAAAACACACCAGCAACTGAGTAGTCACTGAGACAGAAGCCCACCAATCTCTGAAATCAAAATCACACCAGTCACTAAAACTGAAAACCACCTATCCCTAACCTTGGAATCCCATCAACCCCTGAGCTTGTCCAAACTCAGAGCTTAAAATCTGCCCAATCACCATTCTAGAAAATTTCACCATGGAAATCTCCAAAAACCCTATATAAGGCCTGCTTCCTGATCAGTTTCCCTGCTGCTTCTCTCCTAAGTAAGGCAGCCACAATCAACCTCCAATCTTTTCCCAATAAATTTCTTGTTTGAGATTTGTTGGATACTGTGGTTATGTGCTACACTGGATCCTGGCTGCCTGAGTACGTTTCCTCCCAAACCTGTAATACTTCTACCTGGGAAACTTCTCTCAGAGCTATAATGCTTACACCTTGGCTCCCAGCTACCAAGATGCCCTTCCATGAGAAAAGCACTTACACACAACTTCTGAGATCAAAACTCATGCACACAAAGCTCTGTCAATATCTGGAGACCTTATGAAATATATTCTCAATATAGACAAGCTTGAGAATTTTGTAAAAAAAACCAAAAAATTCTGTTCAAGACACAAGTCTCATAAGACATCCATATTTTTATGATCTTTGTTTATATTTTTTTACTTGGAAGTTCACACTACCTATTGGAGAACAACATCTTTTGTCTCAAACAGACAGGCTGCTGTGTAGCTATTTCCATGGATGTTCCTCAAAACTCAGAAAGTAAAGAAAACATATAAGTTTCAGCAAAGGCACATAAAATTTACATGAGTCATAGGTCTTTCCTAAGTTATAAATAAGCTGTAACTATTATTGGAGTAGAGAGGTTCTCTTACTAGCTAAGTTGCCTGAAGTCCATGCCAGGATATCCAGAAATGCAGTTTTATGAGTGGTCATTCATGTTGGAATGAGCTTTGCAACCATGCAGCTGCCTTTGAGCCATTGTGCTGCAGCAAGTAAACCCTCACCTACATGTGTATAATTAGTCCAAGTAAACTCAATTGGTTCACAAAAATAGACTCAGATGAAGCTGTTTCTTTGCTTTATCATTGGTCTGCTATCTAGAGTAATTAGACTTTTATAAATGTTTCTCATAAATATTAAAACAGGTAACCCAATTGATGTCCAACATGTGGCACAATGGAACCAAAGATGATCTGAGAAGACATGGTTGTATTATCCCTTCAGTGGGTGCTGAGGAATAATGATGAAGCTAATCCATGAGACGGTGCCTGGACATTATGGAGAATCCTGAAATGACTACCTTTCCTTCTATGGTAAGGGGTTGTATATAATGGTGGTTACATGCTCCCTGAAAGGAGCATGTTTGTGTGTGTATATATATATGATAATGTCCCAAAAACTACAGGTGGAATAGAGCATGTATTGCACTTCCTGAGAGTAGTGCATATGGGACATGGATGTAAGCAGGTGGTGGGATCAGTTTCATGGACTTTGTTATGACTTGTAAAACATAAATTTTTGGCTTGGGTGTCCTTGCATAAAGAACTTTCCAATGTAAGGAAGAATTTGAAGGGGAAAGGATAAAGGTGGACTGAAAGGTTATATTTAGGAATACACATGTATAGAAAGATATATATGCATGCAATAACAATTGATGGGAAAAAAGTCATGAACTTAAAGGAAAGTGAGCCGAGATATATGGGAGTATTTAGAGGGAGGAAATGAAGGAAGAAATGTAATTAAAATATAGTCTTGACACCTGGCAATCAGGTCAGGGAAACAGATCAATGCCTTATTTAATCATCATTAGAAAAGCTTCTTCCTGCAGGAAACAGGAATAGATGCAGAGACCCACAGGCAGACATTATGTAGAAAGAGTCCTTGGAACACTCAGCTCTGGGATTTCTCCAACAAATCCCTCTCTCAAATCTCAGAGAAGCCTGTGGGAGAGGAGGCAGAAAGAGTGTAAGAACCAGAGGATACCAGGAGAACAACGTCCTTTAATCAACTACCAAGATTCATAGGAACTCACAGACACTGAAGCAGCAAGTACAGTGCCTACATGGGTCCATACTAGGTCCTCTGTGTATATATTATAGTTTTCAGCTTTGTATTTTCAAGAAACTCTTGAGCATGTGAATGAGTGGGTCTCTGATTCTTTTGCCTGCTCTTGAGGCCCTTTTTTTTCTGTTGGGTTACCTTCTCAAACTTGATGTCATTTTTTTGTTCTCTCTCTCTCTCTCTCTCTCTCTCTCTCTCTCTCTCTTTCTCTCTCTCTCCTTCACTCTTGTTCTCTCTCTCGCTCTCTGTTTATTTTTAGTTCTTTTATCTTATATTTTATTTTGTCAAAATTAGGAAAATATTCATATTGAGCATGGACACAGGGAAAATACCAACTTAAAAACAAATAAATAAGTAAAATGTAATAAAAAATGAAAAGAAACAACAAAAGAAGATGAAGATGGTGGGGAAGGAGAAGGAGAGGAGGAGAAGAGGAAGGATAAGGAGAAGAAGGAGGAGGAGGAGGAAGAGGAGAAAGAAAAAGAGAAGAAGTGAGAGAGAAAAAAATTTCAAAACCATAAGTAAATTGGTAAGAAATAGGTTTATTTCAGCTTATATAATTCAGGGAACTCAGGGTAAGAAATCAGAGTTGGGACCTGAAGTCAGAAATGAAAGCACAAGTCACAGAGAATGATGCTTCCTGGCTTGCTCTCCATGGCTTGCACAGTCTGCTTTGGTATGCATCTCAAAACCATCTACTAGGAAAGGTATCACCCACAGTGTGCTCAAACCTCCCACATCAATGACTAATTTGGAGAATGCTTCATAGGCTTGCCTGCAGGGCAGTGTGGTAGGATGTATTCCTGACTCATGTTCTCTCTTCTCAAATGACTCTAGCTTGTGAGAATGTGATACAAAAACCAGCCAGTACGGTTGTGATCATTAGTTAGCTACGTCTCCGAAGGGAAGACAAAGAGAAACTTAGATCTGTGCTAGAGTCTTTTCTGGAACCCCCAAATTTGGAGCCCTTGGAAAGAATCAGAAAGTATGGACAAAGATACCATGGTAAAGTGATAAATATACACTGCAGAACAACTTTTAACAGAGGCAAAGGGATAACCTATGTTTCAATATACAGATTGTGCTTTAATAACTTCCCAATTGAGAAAAAATTATGATAATCAGAATAGTCTGCACCTAAACTGCTTAATTAAAAAAAAAACATATTAAGCAATGATAAAGCCTCTCCCCTGATTTGTAGGTCTGTGGGACATGGGATTGGAAGACAAATTGATCAAATTGAACCCTTTAGAAACAGAACAACAGAATGATACAACTATTCCCTCTTTTTGAGACAAAGGCTGCATAATCTGAAGCCGTAACAGAGACATAAATTCCTGGTGGAATGGCTTATAAGAAGCATCAGGACACAGGACAGGTATTACTTTGAATGAAAAAGATGATACTTAATCAGTAGTTTACCAAGCCAGGATAGACTACATTCAAAGGAGAGCTAAGAAAGAAGTTGATACAGTTGAAATTTGAAGTCAAGAATGGAGCTATCATAGCCTGGCTGAAGTTATAGTGGGATAAATATCTACAAGGCAAGCAAGGATTTGTAAAAATTCCATATTCTAGATTTGTATATACATCTGGCTTGTAATTTATTAAAACACTCAGAAAGAGATGAGAAAAAGAGAAAGTAGACAATGGGTACTGTTTGTGTTACTCAAAAGAAATACAGCACGATCCATGTAGAACAAGAGTTTCAGATGGAATTAAATGAACAAAAAGCTGAATAGGTGATCAATCTAGTGAGCTTCTGTAAACCTTTGAAACTTATCAACAGTTCATGGATAAAAGATTAAACTTGCTATAGGGATCAGCTGTTATTCTTCCTGAATATGTAGTATAGTACATGCTGGATGTAAAGATTATTTGTCCAGTAGTTCCTTCCTTCCTTCCTTCCTTCCTTCCTTCCTTCCTTCCTTCCTTCCTTCCTTCTTTCCTTCTTTCCTTTCCTTCCTTCCTTCTTTCCATTCATTTTTTAAAGACATTTGCTGCTGCTATCAGCCTTAATCTGTCATAGAATGACACTTTTATTTTATTTTATTTTTGCAATGGGAGGTAGACTATAGAGACCAATAATCACTCAAACTCTGAGACTACCTGTTGTATCCCCAAACCCAATTGGCATTAGTTACCATTACGTACTCAGCTTTAGACAGAAGGAAGAAGCTAATCTTCCATACCACCTTCCTCTAGGCTTAGAAAAAATGTAGTATAGAGGGCACAAAAAGAATGCAAGAGTTGGAGGAAAGGATGGTATGCTAATTAATTATTTCCTCTGAACTAAAATATTACCTCCTGTGAGTTCATTATAACTAACAAATAAATGTTATACAGGTCAAGAAGCAAACAAGACAAATCTTTGCAAGATCTTGAAAGCAAGAGTTACATAGTCCTTCTCCAAGATTAAATAAACAATGACCATTTGCTAGGAATAGGAGACTAATCACCTGAAGCTTCTGCAAATCATTCCAAGAACTCCTGGAATATCAGTAATCACCTATGCTAGGGTGGGCTTCTAGATTTTGCAGTTCCCCCTTGAGTCATTCATGATTCTGTAAGTAACCCCTTGCATTACTCCCATAAGGAACACCATCCCAAAAAATGATCATCGTTTCACTTTTTAGAGTTAGGTAGTTTTTCTGTCACCAGTTTCATACCTGGCATGACTAAGTTCCTGTTTTCCAAGAAAAAAGTGCAAAATAAAGGAAATACTAACTATTTGAAACACAACAATACATTCCTTTAAAAAAATACCTGAAGGAGAAATTATTTTACCAGACCACACACATTATATTGGCTATTTGTTCTTTCTTTCTTTACATTTCCTTTCACTTCTAAATTAAGAAACATTACCAACCTGATGCAGAGAAAATGACCAAATCCAAATTTCTCTAGCATCTTGACCTTTCTAATATATGAAAGGGCAGGAACCATGAAGCATGTGTATATTTCATTTTCAGATCCAGAAAATTAATTATAGGATCACAAGATGCTTCCCACCACTTAAATATAGGCATTACATTATTATTGGTCTAATTACAGAATTTGTCTTACCCAGTATATCACTTCTAGCTACCAAAAATCACCACAAACCTCACAACAAGGGTTTGAAGAGAAAGCACAAATATCAGAAGCAGATTCAGTTATGTCAATAATGTTGGGATTGTCAGACAAAGAATTTTAAATAAATATAATTACCAGTCTAAGAGCCCTAAGAGATAAAGAGCATATCTGGGCAATCGGCAGCCAAGAGATAAACCTGTAGAGATGAAAATGGCACACCAACATATTTCCATGTGTGAATGAATAGGCTATAGGTAATGGGGTATTCTTTAGTATTAAAGGAAATGAGCTGCTGAATGATGAAAAGATACGAAGGAAACTTAAGTGAATGTGACCAAATGGAAGAAACTAATTTGTGTACTGAATTCAACTATGCATAGAGAAAAAATAGAACCACAGAGACAGTAAAAACATTAGTGGTTGCTAGGGATTGCATGGAGATAGAGATGGATGAGTAGAATGCAGAAGGGCTTGAGACCAATGGAAATACCATATTGTGCAGAAATAATGGATACATGTCAGCATAGATTTGTCAAATTTCTAGACTGCACAACATCACAAGTGTATACTATGTACTTAATATGTAAACTCTGACTTCAGATGTTGATGATATGTCAACAAAGCCTTAGCATCCATCATCAAGGTAAAACTATGTTGTAAATTTTGACAGCTGATGTGATATGCATATGCAGGGGCAGGTGAATGGTATAAGAAACATCTGAGCATTCCAAATAATTCTTCTGCTTCTGCTTCAGAAAACAAAGTCTGTTCATATACACTTACAAAATTCATATAAGAAAATTAAGGAATGCCTTTGGATTCTAGTACAATGTAGTATAAATTTCTTCTTGAGGATTTTTATGTGATAATGTGAAAAAAGTTTCAATCACCAAGTCATGTGTTATAATCAGATTTACTATCTTTTGTAAATTTCAACCACAACTTTAGAAAATATAATTTGAGTTGCCAGTTTTGGTGTGCAACACATGCACTGAAAAATTTTATTACCCTTGCTTTAATTCAGATAGTTTCTACTTATTTTCACTTGCTTGAAACAATAGGATGGCAAATGAGACAGGCATAATAACTGCCTACAAAAATTATAAAATGGCAAGGTGACAGATTTTAAATAGATAATTACACAACTGTTAAATTTCCACTGTAGAACTGACAGGAAAAAAACACAGGACAGAAATCCAGCTTGTAGTTAAGGTGCCAGATCTTGTCTTATGGAATCAGGTCCCTGATATTTGGGTAGAGGCATGAGTGGTGAGGATAATTCTCTGAATATATGTAGATAGGTGGAAGATATAGAAAGCACTTTAGATTAAGAGAACAAAGATCCTGAAAAAAGTGAGTGTTCTATAACAGAAATCCAGCCAGGAGACAGGACTAGCAAGACAATAACTAAAACAAAAATTCATTTGTAACGTAGTAAGAAAAAGTAATTACTATGTTAAAATAATAGAAGTTTATTATACATTATTTTTAAATATTAGCTTGATGTATTCTTACTATTATATGAACACTGAACTGTAAAAATCCAATACTGTGTAGGATTATTACCTAGATTTCTAGAGGTTTGACTTCATGAAAGAAAGAGTTTAGTCAAGTGGCACAGAGAACTTAAGCATTTTATTTAGTAGAGCCAAGCAAGCACTTCACAGACAAAATGGAGCTGGCTGTCTCCAAAGGGTAGTGTGTTGGTTTGAATGAAAATGACCCCCATGGGCCCATAAGAAGTGGCATTATTAGGAGATGTGGCCTTGTTGGAGGAACTGTGGATTATTGGAGAAGATGTGTCCCTGGGAGAGTGCTTTGAGGTTCCAGAAGCTCAAGCCATACCTAATGGCTTACACTCTGCTTCCTGCTGTCTAAACATCTAGATGAACTCCCAGCTTTCTCTCCAGCACCTGTCTGCCACCATGATCCCTGTCATGATGATAATGGATTAAACCACTGAAGTATAAGCCAGTCCCAATGAAATGTTTTTGTTTTTTTTTTTTTGTTTTTTTTTTTTATAAGAGATACCTTGGTCATGATGTCTCTTCACAGCAATATAAATCCTAAGATAAGTAGCAATGTGGACTATGCATTGTGGAATTTGAAGTTCTTTTAAATATTAATGAGATAGGCTACATATTTATGGGCTGAATCTTTTCTTCCTTCTAAGTCATACTGTACTGTTTCTCCTGTTTAGGGTATTTTCTCCCATGTTCTTCTAGAAAAGTCCACAAGTGGAAGGAGTTCAAACTGATGTTATAATGAATCCTTGGTCTCTTGAGGATCCATCCCCTTCATTAGTGCAAATGAGAGGCAAATGCACTGGCAACATCGTTCTGACACAGCAGGAACAACCCATTTGCCATCTCAAGGGCATTTAATCACCAAAGGGCATTCTGACTTTGGGAGACATAATTACCAAGACAGAGCTGTAGCTTTCCTACTTATGTCCTTCCTCTCTCTCTTTTTAGCGGTGGTGTTAGTAGGCACTACTAGTCAAAATTAGAGTTTATGGTGAAGTGTTAAGTAAGTACAGTTCTATTAACAATGTCTAAACAAAAATGATACCAAGAATTAACTTATACAACAAGGTTATTGCTAGTGATAGAATTGTAAGAAAAGCTTAATTCTGTATTTGAGATTTCATGTTTTGTTGCTGTTGTTTTGTGGGGTATTTTTTCTTACTTAAAGAGAACATTTGTGACATTTAACAGATTTAATGTATAAGAAATCTTGGTTTTAAAATGTTCTTGTGTAACAGTGACCAGAACATGCCCAGTGAGCAATGCTCCCAAAGAATAGTCCAGGATCTGGAGTTCTTTGTGAGACTAAGGCCAGCCTGGTTGACAGATGAAGTTTCAGGCCAGCTGGGGCCATAATGAAACCATATCTCAAAAGCAAACTGGAGGGAGCAATAGAGAGACAGAGAGACAGACAGAGACAAAGAGACAGTGAGAGAGAGAATAAGAAAAATACTACACATCCAAGAAATGAAGGTAGGCTTCTGAAAAGATGATTTAAAATGAATCTAAAATGATCTATTAGTATACTGTAAATGGAACATTATAGGATATTTGTATTTTCTGATTATGATTACCTTGATAAAAAATTAAGTTTTATTGATATAATTATTGATTTTTGAACACACTAGACTTTTTCAAATACAAGACTTTGCTGTTTGCTTTTTTGTGTAGCATTATATCTACGCTTTGTAGGTAAAGTAACAGACCCATCCATACTATAAAGAGTTCACTGACTGAATATTTGCATAGTTTATTAAAATGAGAAGAGGCAAATATTTTAAATTTTGGGGTAAGATTGGAAGCCTCAAATGTTCTAAGACAAATGGACATTTAAACTAATGTTATAGTGTCTGGTAAAAATTTCCACATCTAATTTAAAATTAATATTCTAAAAAGTTTTCAATAAAATTTATACTAGTTTATTAACTTTAAATTTATGAGAATAACAGAAGTTCAGGTAAGTTAGAAATTTAAAGGTAATAAAAGGAAATATTATGCAAAGCATAACAAACTTTCATTCATATGTTATTTGGTACAAAGATTAAAATTAAAAGAGATATTATGACAACTAAAAGCAATAATAATGTAATCTTTTCTGTCATCAGTCTGGAAGTTATAATAGTACAAAATGTATTCATAAACAAAATAAAACAAGCAATAATAAACCCCCACTAAATTCCATTTAGTCACATATGATAGAGAATAATAGAGAAGTAGAATCCATTTACATGTACACTTATATTAGAAAATACTGCTTACTGGTGGCTTGGCATACTAGTATTTTAAATTTTAATAGTTTGTATTGTAAGCTCTGTGGTAGAATGCTTGATTAACATTATCAGGTTAAAACTTCAAGTTCAAACCTCAACACCCCAAAATCACAACAGAACAAAGTGTTCCAAACACAATGATTATACTGAAAGTAAAAACAATACCTCAGATTTTAAATTTTGATCTTTTTCCTGTACTGGTAGGAAGAAGTACATATGTTCATGATGTGGTCCTTGCAGTGAGATAAGCTTTCTGTCTGGAATCAAAGAGAGTGAAAAACAGATATTGTGTGTTATTAATGCATTGCTAAACATTGATGTTTGGTATTAAGTGTTAAGGGCATGTCTACGTCTAAAATGTGAAATGTTCCCTGTAGACATACTTGGTCCTCAGCTGGTGGCACTGTTTGTAAAGGTTATGGCACCTTTAGAAATTGGAGCTTTTCTGTAAAACAACAACAACAACATATTTCTGGGGATGGGGAGAACTTTGGGTGTTTATGGCTCCACTACTGTTCTTTCTGTGATTTCTTGGTGCTGGTACAATATGACATGTTAAAAGGCCTTATTTTCCTCCCACCACATCATCTGTAACATGATGTGTTCTATCCCTATGGAGTTTTAAGCCAAAGTAATCCATTCTCCCTTGAATTGCTTTGCTCAGATTATTTCATTTCAGCAACTGAGAAATTAAGGCAAATATCAAGTGAAATTTTGATTTTCTATGGGTGTTATATAGCTTCATAGACCAACTAATAAATTAATCAAAGCACATTCCCTCTAGTGATTTTCTTTCGATAACAGTCTAAAAGATGGCAGGCAATAATTTATTTATTGGCCAAATTGCTTTCTATGGGAAGGGAGTACATTTTTGTAAATAAGAGTCCTTCATCATTTTGCATATTGTATTAGTTACACTTTATTTGCTGTGATAAAATGCCATGACCAAAGCAACTTACAGAAGGAAGGATTTATTTGGGCTAGCAGTTCCAGAGGGCTAAGAGTCCATCAGCATAAGAAAGAAATAGGCATGGTCGGTGAGACAGCTGAGAGTTCATGTCTCAAACCAAAATAACATAAAATGGCAATGACACATATTCTTTGAAACCCCAAAGCCTGCCTCCAGTGATATACTTGAGCAAGGCCAATCCTTCTTAGCTTTCCCTACAACATCACCAAATAGGAACCAAGTTTTAAACGCTGGACATTATGAAGAGCATCTCATTCAAACCACCATATTCTACTTCCTGACTGACAAATTCTCATAGCCATATCATAAGGTAAAATGCATTTCGTCCAACTTTTAGTGTCCCCCATAATTACTTAACACTATGCAAAGTTGAAATTCTCTTCAGAGACTCAAATTTTTAATTGTAATCCACTATAAAATGAAAAGGCAAGTCTTGGGTGCATATTCAAAGTTTTCTGGGGATCCTTTTCTCTTCACACTGTTCAAAGTGTATTATTTTTATTTGCTCCACTACTTCTTTTGCTTTATAGACCTGCATAAGAGTGATTACTAATAATCACACAATAGAGCCAATAGCAGGTTGGCTTGAAATCTCTTCTGACAAAGAATTTCTTCCATTACTTTTAAACTTAGCTTTAAGCAAGTTCTTAGTGAAAAGGAAGAAATCAACCACATTCTTTTCATAATATTACCAGAACAGGTCTGTAGCTCTGTTGCTATTATTGTTCCCCTACAAAAACTCTTGAGCCAGGCTCTCAGAGTCAGCATCGAATTTTAGCATTATTGTTTTTTAACTTTTTGCTAAAAAATCCCTTCAAGCTCAGTTTACTATATTCAACTGCATTTCTAGTCCAAAGTCCCAAATCTTCCACATGTTTCCCAACCACAACATGGTCAGATTCTTCAGAGCAACAGAGCACACTCTGTGGTACCAACTCTGCAATATGTTTTTGTCATTGTTGTTGTTATTTAATTGTATGTTTGTATTCATGATCTCTCAATAGAACCCTGACTGTCCTGGAACTCCCCTTGACTGTTTTGGCCTAACACTGCAGAGATTCCCACCAGCCTATGTTTCACAAGTTTTGAGATTAAAAGTATGGGCCGCCACACCCAACTTTGTATTAGTTACTTCTTATTTGCTGTGATGACATTTCATAATCAAGGTAAAGTATAAAAGGGAAGGTTTGTTTTAGGCTTACAGTTCCAAGAGAATAAAGAATAAAAGAGAATAAATAGTCCATCAGCATCATAGCAGGGAAACATGCCAGTAGCCTGGGATGATAGTTGGAGGAGCTTACAGTTTCTACTAGGAACTGTGAACAGGAAGCCTAAAGTACAATGGGAGTAAAACAAGGCTCTTTAATCCTTCTAACATATTAGAAACATGTATCTTCCAGCAATGCCACATCTCCTAAGCCTCCCAAAATAGCATCCCCAACTAGAGATTCATATTAAAATGATAAATATAATTGAAGCCATCTCATATTTAAATCACTACATACATCCTTAGAAGAGGACCATAATTTTTTTGCTACGGAAAATTTGTCTTGCAAAAATAATTCATCCTGTTTACTTTCACCCATAAAAATCACTTTAAATATGGGTTACCTTTCAAAGTAGTACAACATACACATAGACTGTTTTATAAGGCAGATGTGTTAAGCTAATTTGTTTTGTTACTGGAAATATTTGGACATTCCACCAGAGTCATGAGAGGTAACCAGAGAAATCTGGGACCTCTCTTGGTGTTGTGTCTGTAAGACTCTTCATCCAAACAGCTCTCAGAGGAGATATTTGTTCTCATGAATTATGGAAGTTATTCAGCTTCTAGTGGTATATGAGACCAGCTGGGGTCTCAGATTACCTGTAGGTTGAACATGTAATATTTTCCTTATATATTCCCTCTGACCTTTTTTTTTAATTGAATGTATAATCTGTGCTTATCACACTTGTTAATCTAGATGGGAAGCGAATGAAAGGCAGCCAGGATAAATTCTTCATTTACAGAAGGTTGTCCAGTTTAGGAAAGCTCCTTTGCAAGTCAACACACCTAGTTTGGATTTACATTTGATTAACCTAGAGAATACTAAAAACACAAGAAACAAACTGTTTTGAGAAAACATCTCTTTTGAGAAAGAGATGGCATCAGAGTGTTCTTTCCCTTAGCTCATGTCACAGAAACTAAACAGTAAAAGCACACAGGTGCAAGGGGGTTGAAAACAGACAAATGTGGAGCTAAGGAGTCTAAATTGGGAAAATAACATTCTATTTCGGCTGGAGAAAAACTTCCCTGGAAGTATCAGTAGACAAAGGAAGCATTAAGATCCAAACAGAGCTGTCATTTCTGTCTTACTGCCCAATCAAATGGTCTAGCTTTGGGTGCAGCAACTGTTCACCAACAACATCATGACCAGTACCTGACCATTTACTGATTGGGCTCTGTTTTCCCAAGGTTTGGCCCTAAGTTGCAGCAAATTCACATGAATGTTGCAGGTTTAGTTATCTAAGTCACCCTTTAGAATCCAGAAATCATACATATCATCCAAAACAATGTGTCAATATCCAAAGAACCCATGCGTCCAGTTTTGCCTTCTTAGTCTGACACAGGAAATGCATCTAACTTATCACCTAGTAGTATATACCACATTGAGTTCGTCTGATTTTCCCATTTCCATGATACCGTTAAGCATACAATAAGATGAAATCAAAAAGGAAATAACTTGGGAGAAATGAATCAGTGTGACTGAATGTCTGTGGCTCGTGAAATTCTAGGTGGCCTGTAATCCCAGTGAGTTCAGTGGTATCAATGAGAAAGTCTATGGGTGTTGCTGCGTTATTCACATGTGCTGGCTCTTGTTGCACGTCTTTTCTGGGAAAGGACCCCATGAAAAAAGGAGAGGGGGTTGGAATCATGCTCAATATCCATAGGTGGGGCTTTTGTTTTGCACATGGAAATACTGGGAAGAAGAGATTTTTTTATACTGCCATTTTGTCCCATGTGAACACGGAGTGAGCTGAGATCACACAGATCTTTGACCTTCTGGGTCAGCAGGAAGTCAAGTCTCTTAGAAACCAATTTATGAGAAATGTTTAACCTGTATTTAAAAGCACTGTAGACAATTGCCGTTTTGACCCAGAGCCTGCTGAACTAAACTTGCCAAGCCCCTCTACTCTCTGTCTTTCTCCTAAACCTCATCTACAGTATCAACAGCTCTGGGAATATCAGGGTAGTAAGGGAGAAAAGGAGGAATCTTTGTGCCCAGAGGAAAAAGACTGGGAGATAAACAGAATGATTTGCCTGCCACCATATGGCCATCAGACACTGAAAGAAAATCATCCCATATATATTCCATTTTCCCTCATTATTCCCACAGAAAAAAAAAGCCTAGGAGTGAGAGTAGTAAAGAAAGCAGTGTATAGGTCTCAGAGATAAGAGAAGAAAAAAAAACAAAACCAACCAAACAATAAAACCTGGAGAATGAATCACTACCATAGGAACCTCACCCAAATGGTAACTGATAGGGTATGGAGACACCAGAAAGGCCTCACCAAAAATCCTGAGTACTGTCATCTCTTCTATTTTCAGAAAAAGTTTTTGGGGCCCTTTTGGGGTCACCATGTGCTACTATCAATTTGAGGGAGTATCACCAAAGTTGCTATGTGTTACAGGGGAAACTGAGGATCCCTCCTGGGGTTTCTAGTCTTGTTAATGAAAAAAAATTAAGAATTGACTCAAAAAGGAGCTCAAGTAAAAAGTGTGTATTAGAGTTTTAAGGAGACTTCCAAAAGAGGTAAGATGTAAATCTCTGTAGCTCTCTGGGAGAGGACAACAGTGAAGAGACAGAGAAGGCCAGCCTGTTGGGATTAGGCTGCATGAAAATCAGCCATTTGGTGGACAAGCAGCCACATGGTGGAGGGGGGTGGGGTGAGAAAGCTTTAGGAAAAAAAGTGAAGCCAAAAGTGTTAGCAGATATATGCTTTAAAATGAGATAGAAAGAAGAACAGGAGTGGGGGGAAAGTGCTTTAACTAAATAATTAAAAAAAAAAAACTGGCAAATTTAACCTGCTTGGCAGCAGTATATACATTGTATATTTGATATTATGGGACTTGCAGTTAAGCAAATGTGTTTTGTACTGAGATGAAATGAATACTTAGGAACAAGAGATGAAATACTATTTTACAGAGATGTGTTTGGTTGTCAAATGTCAAGTGGTAGCTAATTTTTATTGTCTCTCTCACCATATTCGGAATGAAGTAAGCAACAAACCTATAGGCATACTCCTAAGAATGTTACCAGCGATGTGTTATTGTGGTGGGAAGACACGCCCTGTTGTGACTGGCATCGTCTCATGGGATGGAGGAACAAAAGGTGTCTCAAACTAAATGGAGGGAAAAGTGTGCAGAGCACTGGCTTTTCTTCCTCTCTTCTTGACTTTGGATACGATGTGACTAGTTAACCTTACTCTCTTCCCAGCACACCTTCCCAACCATGATAGCCTGCACCCTCAAATCACGTGCTGAAATGAGCTCTTTAAGTTGTTTTTGTTATTTATTTTAGCCAAACAATGAAAAAAATAACTAATACACTAATACAACAACAAAAGATGAAACATAGCGTTTACACATAATTTTAAGCTCTGCAGATTTAGTGAAATAGAAGACTTGTTCTCTTTGTTTTAAACATAGTTCATGAACAAAATCTACTGTAAAATAATTTTGATACCTGTATGATCTTCTCAATAGATGCATGAATATATATCTAAAAGTCTAACTGGGGCCACTGACGTGGCACAGATGGTAAGGTGTTTGCTGAGAGTGGAAGAAATAGTTTTCCCCCAGGGAAGAGTATTCAATTGTTCATTGCCAGCACTGCAATTATATGACTTTAAATGACTCTTTCCCTAGAAAAATTAGAATATATAAGTAAATTAAGAATTACGGAATACATGTGTCTCAGCATCTCTATGTGTTTCTTGTGCCTGTTCTTCGACTCTATGTTTTTGCTTTATTTGTTTGCTTTGTCCTAGTCTGGATTGTTTGTTTTTTTTATATAATCTTAGTTTATTATTGTTGTTTCAGAAACTTGTTTGTATTCTAATGAGAGAAAGAAAGGATGTGGCTTTGGCTGGGTGGAGGAAATTGGAAGGATGTGGAAGGAGATGGAGGATGGGAAACCATAGTCAGAATATATTATATGAAAACAAGTATTTTCAATTAAAAAAAAGAATTACGGATCATATTCAGAAAACTGAACCTGAAGTAACTCTGATGAAGCCCAGATGACAGATTTTCAAGGGCTTAAAACACTATAAATGTGTTGAGAGGGCTAAAGGAAAGCAAGTTGAAGCATTAAAAGGAACGTAAGAGTAATGACTCACAAAATAGAGAACAACAATAGAGGTGAACAGAAGACCAGACAGAGACTCTCAGATTGAAAAGTATGTTGACTGAAATAAAAAATTCACTTGAGGAGCTAGAAAATATATTTGAGCTGGGCAGTAAAAGAATAAGTGAACCTAAAAATAAATCAATTGAGGTCATATAGTCTGAAGTAAAGATATTTTAAAAAGAAAGAGGACAATGATCAGAGACTATATGGGTCAGAGTCACATTAGAGTATCACGATATAGATGTACCATATCAAAATCATTATGCCCAAGCAACCCCAAAACCTTCAAGAAGTATGAATGCCAAAACATTAACTCCTTTTCCATGTGTCAGTAACCAAACCAAGTAAGAACAATTTATGCTTCTGAGAAATTGAACTGAATCATATTCTATTGGTGGTGAAGGGGTCCCAATGAGGTAAGAAAGAGGTGGACAATAGCACTCATGACAAGCCAAGTTGGAGCAAATTGCATGGCCCTTTAAAATGGCACACTCCTGGCATACCAGTTGAGACCCAACGTGAAAAAGCCTTGCAGAAGCAGTCCCCACTTCCTTTGTCTTTGTAGAAACCTTGTTCACCAACACCAGCAATAAAGCTAGACTAAGAACTTTAACATACAAGCCTATAAATGATTGAGCCTTTCACGAACTTGTCCAACCCCACTGCTTAGCAAGCTTTAGGTAGGCTGATTAAAGTGTCCAATAATCATGGCCCATAGCTATTGGACTGCTCCCTTGTGCCATGCTCTGCTTTCACCATAAAAGTGCCACTCCTTTCCCAATAAATTGGATTGCACCAGAGGCATTAATTCCCGAAGTCTATTTCTTGGGATAGTGACTCCACGCAATTCAGCATCTCAGGGATACCCTGCAACTACAAAAAGACCAAAATATTCATATTAATTTGATATATAATCTTCAGAGTTGGTTACATATATTTTGCCAACTTCATTCTGTGTATCTTACCTTTAAAAAGAAGTGACGTTCTGTTATAGATATTCTCTGGTTCTAGTGACATAAAATATAAGTGAGAGAATTAATACCAGAAAGGACTAAAATAATAGTTGATTGAATAAAAAAGAAGCAAAAAATAGAAACAGAAAGCTGAGAAAAAAACTTTAAGCAAGGCAGGATACTCAAAAATTAAAATGAATTGAAATTTACTCGACCTTCCCACCTTTCTGCTACAAAGTATGGTGTTATTTTTATGTATCATTAATAGTTTTATAATAATTTAAAGAGGATAAAAATAATTAAATATATATTCATTAGCGAGGACTTTATATTTGTGTGGTTCCAAAATAGTTTCAATGTCTTTGAAATGTATGGTCTGTTTCTCTAACATTTCTTTAAAAAAATCTAGAAAAATAAAGCAGCTTTGTGACAATTCAGTTGTAATTCAGAAACACAAAATAAATTTAAAAGATCACCTATTTAAGAATTATTCTAAAAATGTTATAATTTTGCACTTTATAAAATTTATGTTAGGTGAGTAAGACTACTTTCAAGTTATTTAGCTCTATCTTGGGAATGTTGACTTTACCCCAAAACAGCTTGTTAAATTGAGTACAGTTTATTGACCATGGAAAGTGCTAAATTTTTTTTCAGACCATGACATTTATGTGTACATTCTCCTCCCAAAATAAGTGTGTTAAACATAACCCAAAGTAAATTGCCAAATATAAAAATTTCTGTTTCTCTACAGCTCTCCTGGGTGTCATGATACCTCTTCATTTCACTGACTCCTGTATTGAAGATCAAGAATGCACATTATGGATGTGTAGTGAAAAGTTTGATGGTCATAGTTTAGTTTAGACTACTAAAACAGGAAAAAAAAAACCTTGCTAGTATAGCTTGGTACATTTTTTGAATTTAGAAGGATAACATTCAGATAAAATATAAAATATTACTAATACCAGATAGGAAAATAATGGTCTAAAAGTCAGTGTTCCAAGCTCTTCTTTGGAAGCTTATGTCTGTGGCTATCTAACTGTCTCTAAGAGCACTGAAAAACTACTCACACTTAGAATGAAGACTTGAGAAAGAGAATCTTTAAAAGTGTGCAAAATAGGGAGTAGAAAGTTGGCTTAGCAGATAAGAGTACTGCTTGCCCTTCTATAAGACCTAATTTCAATTCCTAACACCACACAGTGTCTTGCGATCATCTGTAACTCCAGTTCTAGGGGTCCAACATACTCTACAGGCTGTGGGCACTGTATGCACATAAAGTAATAAAAAATATATATCTTTTAAATTATCCTTTCAGTAAATGAAACCAATATTTTCAATTACCTTAGTGAATGTATATAATGTATATAATAAATCACATTAAATTTCCATGTTAAACAATGTTAAACTGTGGGGTTATGTTGGTGAGGGTTTTTTTTTCCGTTTTAGTGGCAAATTTTAACCTGTATTTTGTTAAAAATAATATTTTGTGCCATGTAAATTTTTTAAAAAAAATGTGTTTCCAGCATATAATGTAAAAGACACCCTCAATGAGTTTAAGGGATTTATATTAACAATATACAAATTTACCTCATGATATGCCAGTCTCAGAAAAAAAATACAGTATATGAGATTGGGTAGAGAATGACATAGGAAATAATATTCCTAATAATTATGGGGTAGAAAGAAAATCAAAAGTTGAAGACAGTTGATAAGTGTGATTTTTTTTTTTAATGAAAGTAAGTGACAAGTTAATAGAGCACATTCCATTATATTGGATATCTTTCTTCAATTCTTTGTAATTGTATACTCATCCTGCTTATAATATATGAACAAAAGAAATTCTAAGACTTTGCCTACATAATGTTAAAACAATTGGTTGGCAGCTAAAGACCTCCCATGGCTCTCACATCAGTTTTCATGAGAATATTTGTAACATATAGTAACTACTTTGCACTGATGTGTCTCTTCCAGTTTCTAGTGAGCTATGCACAAAAAGCCTCAGTATACACTGTTATATGGGTAAACCTCCAACTTTTGAGATTCGTCAATCAATAAATGTTACCTACAATAAAAAAATGAGTTTACTTATGATGAGAGAATTAGTTTTATTTGCATAGGTCCAAGAAAAAAGCATCATTCCTTCCTGAGAATTAAATTGTGTGTTTCTCAACTGACATAAAATAGATGTATTATCTATGTTAGTTATAAACATTTCACACATAGTATTTTAAACAAAAAATTTTTAAAATCTTTAATTATTGTTATAAGTATGTGGCTTCCTTAAAACATTTAACCTAAAACTATTTTATAATTGATTATAAGTAGTTATAAAGTGATGGTTGCCCTTTCAGGATAAAACTCCAAGTTAATTGGGAAGATTGAACAAGTCACTTACAATGCTACTGGCTGTACTTGGGAAGAACACACATGAATATACAAATCTGACATGTTCTGGTTCTGCTGAGTCAGGTAAGGTAACTCATTATACAGTAATATAAATCTCAAAAATGCACACAACTTTTCAGAAGTGACAGGAAACTGAATGCCCCAAGTCTGGCTCACTTACAGATGTGCAGTGTTGTAAGAAAAAGCTTGGAGAAAAAGATAGTTTATGATACTATTAAGCAGAGCACACAGTCAGATCCTGAAAATATCTGACCTTGGAGTTCTTTGAGACCTCTAAATATGACCATTAATATATAAAGAACCTGGAATATTCTGACAACAACAAATTGTGTTTTACATTTTTTTTAAAAATCAAAAGGATACATTCTGTAACCAGAATGTTATAGATACTTGGTAAGATACTTGGACTTGGTAAGATACTCCAAGAGTGACACAAGTCAGGGACTATTACATTGCATAGGCATATGTGAAATTTATGTGTAATATAAACCATGCGTAAGCACAGCAGAATCCAGAGTATATTGTTTCTTTATGTGAAGTGTAGAGCATTATCATTATGGAAAGCATATTTAATGTAGCCATCTTTTATCATAATGATATGATAAAGCAACATTTAAAGTTGACCACTTTTTTTTATTTGCTTTACACAGAGGCCTAAAACTGATCTCTTGACTATGTACTACTACACTTTGATCCTACTCCTCATTCTGTTATTGGTTCTGTTTAAATCACCAGTCAATTCTGGCAATGATCTGACATTTTTTTATTATTTTATCTTCTTTAATTGGCAAGATTCATCAGCTACCTTCACCCAGTGGTTATTTATTTGTTTTATTTTTCTTTATTTTGTAATACACTTATGAGTTTATACTTTATAGAAGAGGGAATAAAAATGAACTTGTAAAAAAAAAAATCTCCCTATTGTTAGCTACATGAACCAGAAAATATCGGAGCATCAACAAGACCAGTTTCTCCTTCATGCCATTCTTCCACACACTGATATTTTCTATCATTTCAATACCCTCAATTATGGTAATGGTTATGAAGAATGTAAACACAGAATGACATGTTATTTGCTTTCCATTATAGATATAACAAATTTTCTTCACAGACAGAGGGAGGTATTTTACTTTCTAAAAAGCAAACATACCCCTGTCCTTCATGAATAAAAATAGATTTTAGTAGTAGGCTGTCAAGAGTTACACTATGTTTCCTTAGGATTAGAGGTCATGTTTCATATTCGATAATGTACTTGGAAAGATAAAATTTATCAAAAAGTCTCCCCATTAAATTTATCTTTTGCATGGTCAGTCTATCATGGACAGTAATGCAAAGTGAATGAGTCATAAAACTCAACATCTTTAAGCCAATGTGTAAACACTAGAGTAAACTAGTAATATATTCAAAACTACTATTGTACATTATTGCTTATTTGGAAAAAAGTATACTAAAATATATTTTGAGATCATACAGAATTAAAGGTACAAGACATAAACTAGTCAAAATCATGATGATTCAATCTTTCTTTATAAATCTCCAACATTTCTAGATTTTTTTCAAATCCTTTTAACTTTTCAAACTTAATATTTTAATCCCTACTATTTACTTAAAATATTTTTGTTTAATATTAACTTAGTATAGTGTTTGTGTGTATGTGTGTGTGTTTGTGTCTGTGTGCATGTATGTTATTTATGCGTGTGTATACATGCATGTGCGGTCAGAGGAAAATTTGTGAGGAACAGTTAACTTCTCCCATGTGGACTCTGAAGATCAAACTTTAGGTTGTCAGAATTGGTGGCAAACATTTTATATCTGCATACACATTTCACTGGTTGGCTCATAATTCAATTTTTAAAGACCAATGAAAGGCGGTAAAGTTTTAGAGACGTGTAGAGTTTTCCCACTCTTTTTCTAAAACATCTATGAAGTGCTTTACAAAGAGCCAGTTCTTGTTTAGATTTTACTGAAATTTCTTCTTAAATAGACTTACAAGGAATAAAGGAAAATAGTGACTGAAATGATTATGAGAAAGCCAACATATCAGTACTGTCTTTATGATGCATTTATAGCACTGCTAGCATATAATAGTCTTCATTTATACCTTTCTATATGGATTGTTTAGATTGCCATTTAAATCAAGTTTTCTAATACATAAAACCATCTTGTTCGTTTTTTTTTGAAAAATGCCAACTGTCCTGTCACTTCTGTTAAATAGATAGCCCTAAATGGCTGCAGGAGACATATCCAGCTTCTTCTGCTCAAGCTTTTAAAGAAAGAAAAACTCCAAAGCATTTTCCTCAACAACACATATCAATTTACTCATTGGCATGTGGCCAGTTTCTGTTTTTCCAGAGTAAGACATCACGTTCATGTTAAACTCAAACAGAACAGAAGGCGAGCTGAAGAAAGCAGCAACCAGTGAAGACACAACTGCGAGAATTGCTTTTTCCATGGTTAACAGCTGTCTTATTCAACAGCTGGATGTGGTGGGTGGTTCATTTTGATATTGCCAGCACTTAGGAACTGAACTAAAGGATCAGCCTGACTTCACCTGGGCTACAGAATGAAACTGTGTTCCAGGAAATGAAGCAAAAGAAGAATAAACAAACAGACAAGATAAAATTTAACTGATAAGGGAACAAAACTGCTTTGCAAAAGTCTTTTCAAATGTGATTTAAGTCAGAAAAGATGCCCCACACATACAGATAACATACACAATGAGGAGGGTTTTTTTTTTTAGTTTAGAAATATGCATACATATGTATATACCAAACATTAGTTAAAAAAGAGACTATGAATTTGGATTCAGAAAAAGAATAGAGGTTTTATATGGGAGAGTTTGGCAGGAGAAATGGGAAGGATGAAATGATGTGATTGTATTAAAATATCAAAAAAAATGGAATAAAAAACCATTGAAAATATGCCCCATTTCTGAAAATTAACTTCTCAGATATCCATGTTGTTTATGACTTTTTCATTACTATTTTCAAGATTCCAAACAAACTTACTGTTTCCCATGTTGGTTGGATTTGCCTTGCTAGAATGTTAGTCATCTTAGACAGGGCTCCATAGTTCTGACTAAACTCCCAGTTTAAATTGTAGCAAGGTTTCTCTCAGAGAACCTGTAAACTATATGTTAACTTTGACTTCAAGCCTCATTGCAGAGCTTAGCCTATGTTGGCTGCCTAACATCCTCCATGGCAGAACTTATTACTTATTAGTCTGCTTTTCCTTATAAAAAAAAAAAAAAGAAAAAGAAAAAAACTTCATGTAATTAAGATTACTCAATAATAATTATCCTGATTTTAACTAGATCTAATCTGCAAAGATTTAAATGTATGATTCTTTATGGCTAGATTATTGGCACCATAATATTGTTGATTATTTATACAACTAAATTTCTAAAATATTACACAATATATTTATTTTGCTATATAAACAGTGTAATGTACAATGTTGAGCATTCTGATGTATCTTAGGATACAGTACACAATTTGAAGCTATGAAATCAAGGAATGAACGTATTTGAACTTATTTCCAAACATTATGAGAGATAATTTAGTATTACTTATAATAATAATACAAAAAGTAATAACCCTATGAACGCAAATTATTATTTTTATTTAGCCTAGATGAAAAATACAAATCATGAAGATTTTAAGATGTTTATAAACAACAGTCTTAATAGAAATATATTATGTACTTAACTGTGCACAGAGGTGAGTTTATATCACTGATTCAAAGATTTTTATTTTTAACTAGAAAAAGGCTAAATGTATCTAAGTTTTTTTTATTATTATTATGTGTTTCTAAGAGAGGGAAGCTATATATCCAATTATTGTGTGACTTGATGCAATGCAGTTTTAAGTATGGTTTCATAGTCAACATATTTAACATAAAAATATCAAATGAAAATATAATAACACATTGAAATTTCATAAATGAAGGAACTAGTACCAACACTACTTGCATAATATGTGTAGAAATTTTGAGTTTTTCTTTCTGGGATAATGCAAACTTTTGTTTTCTGATTATTTTCAATTACAGTAGAAGTTATTACTAATTCAGGGGAACAGCTTTATGTTTTGAGAAGAGATGTAGCTGTGTGAAAGTGTACATTTAAGTACAGGTTACAAGCAAATAAAGAGCTCATGTCACAATTGTCTTCTGGAGAAATAATGTTTCTAAGAAGAAAATGGGCCTGACTGGAAACCTAAAGAAAAGGCAAAGAGTAGAGGCAATAGGTATACTGAAGACAGTACCTACGGAGCACACCTAGTTTATCTTCAGAACCCGTGACAATATTTTTATCTTATGGTGAATAATAGTACCTATAGTTGCTAGAGAAGACATGATAGCAATACTGGTAAATATGACAAATATATGTCCCACAAATTCAAAACATGTTTGGGCATATAATTATAAAATGCTTTATTATGCAATAATGTAGTGTAAGATATATTACCAGTATCATTTTGTCCAAAAAGAGAAAAGAAAAAGGGAAGTTTCCACAGGCAGAAAGAAGAGCATGAAAAAGAACAGTCAAAAGAAAGGTGTAAGGATTAGACAGAAGAAACTTTCTCTTTCAGAATATAGCTGATGGCTTTTGTTTGCAAATAAATTAGGGAAATTGAAAGAGAACATAGGAAAAAAGAGACAGTTTTTGTCAACCATAGAAGAACATTCTATATAATTCATGTTATAATTATATTAGAGGACATGTGATTTAAAACAAACGTGGTTTAGTATGAATGTGGTGTTGCATTCATTTGTATAAAGGTATATGGCTTTGCGTGCACGTGGCTTAGCATTCATGCCATGGGAAAATTATTCTTGTAAAAAGATTGTTTTCTTAAATTATTATATTTATAATTTGAGAGGTGATCAAATGTAGGACAAATAATTGTGAATTTGTACAACCACATATAAAGCAGAATTATCCTGATCGTCCTTCCACAGAATGCTGAGAGAAAAAAACAGTCCTTAAGTGTACAGTGAAATGTATCAAAGAAAAGACAGCTTCAAATTAGGTTAAGATACATAAAGCATCTATGTATTTAGAGTTCTGTTTATCCATTCATGTAGAACAAAAGAACTAACACATAAACTGATATGGACATGTTTCATATGTTATATCTATGTATAAAGTATCATCTTTCAGAACTAATATGAATAAATTTAATGTATAGCATATGTATATATAACATATATATTATGTCAGATGTGTACTACGCATGTCCTCCATTTACACTGGATTTCTTGTTGAAAACATTTTCATACACGTTATATATACCATTTACGACAATGCACCAATACAGCCTATAGATACTAACACTTATGTACAGAAACAACAGAAATCTGTTTCATGCACATTTCTCCTTAGCCATCCTCATTTATAGAATCAACAACAGAGATTTAACTATCTTCTTTCAACATTTTGATGAACATTTTTATAAAGTTCTGGGTGCATGTTTAGTGAATCCCAGCCTCCTTTTCTTGGTCTTAATATACTTAAAAAAAAAAAAAATGACATGGTGACTTATTCCCTAAGATCATTTTGTTCCAGCTCCCAATTTTCTTTAGTCATCATAATGGTGCTCTGAGATGCAGTTCCCCATATTGATTCCTCTACATTTTCCATGATAAAATATTTAATAAGACAAGTCAAGAATTTGTCAGACAGTCTGTTCCAACCAGAATAAAACTTCTAACAGATGTTGTCTGCTCTCATTACTGACACAGTGCTGCCTACTATAAGACATGCATTAAGGATCCATTCTACATATTGTTTGTCTGCCCGAGCAATCTACTGCATGTCTGCCTTCTGCTTCTCTCTTCTTTGGTTCTCCACCAAAAGATTTTCACTGAAATTTCATTCTCTCTTTCTGAACTTTAATTAAACAATGTATCACTTGATCCAGTTTTTGTTAGCAGAAAGGTTAGTGGTTTTGGATTCAGATGGACTCGGATCCACATCTGGATTCTGAAATTTCCCAGACTGACAGCTTTGATAATTTTTATTAATTGTTGAATTTACCATTGCATATATTTTCTCAAAGAAACATTGTACCTTCTCTAAAATCACTAATTTTTGTTCTCTGTAATGTTCTAGGCCAGGGCCACATCATGATACCCTACTTGAAAAGCAAACAAAAACATAAGCTTTTATCTATGTCTTTTGTTATCAGTTGCATTAAAGACTTTTAAAATAAAAGGAGAATAGCTCAATATTCAAATTGCCAATCGTCATTGATCCGTTCCCTCCTGTTTCTGGAAAAAGAAAGGGCAATTGTTAAATTATGTTTGGAAAAGAAAATCAGAGGTATATTAGCTATACTTCTAACAACTACCATAGATGACTTGACTTGCATTTTTAATTTAAAAATTATTTTCTTAATGTTACATGGTATTATTTAGCAAAACTGAAAATTATAAAATTGGATACACAGCATTTCGAGATGACTAAAGTACTTTATGGATTTTTGCTTCATATTTTACTCCTGAATACATATTCATGAGGCTCCCGGAGAGGACTGCTAAATCCAACAGTAATTCACACTCAAATGAATAGTGGGCCTATAACTTCTAAATTTCTTCCACAGGAAAGTATTATCCTCTATGTGTTGTTACATATTTCTCAATAATGTTTGGGGTAGTTATTCCTGTATCCCCAGTAAGTAGGCCTTTTAGTGTGGGCTAATGCAGAGTGGAGTAGCCATTAGCCATTCAGTTTTCATGACAGAGGGATTGCACTTATACAACCTGTAGGATTTTTATTCACCCATTTGTCAAGTTTACATGTTTCAGGTTGTCACTATTTTTCTTAGTTATCATCACTTGGAAAGTTGCTTGTGGCATAAGTTCATTAAATATAGTGTGGCCAAATGAGCTATGTGTATTATAAACAGCTGGAAATTCTGTCAGAAATGATTTATGCAAAAGTCTGGCTTCGTGAAATGGCGTGATGCTCTGGGCCCTTGGCTATTATGTTCTTGGTTTCTCTCCACAGGAGGAATTTTACAGTGACTTAAATTGTAAATTTCTGAGACTTGGGTAGGCTCTAGCATGTCTTCATGAAAAAGGACAAATTTTTTTTTCATCTTGAAATGGGAATATACTTGACTTTAAGCAAGACTTTCTATCCCTTGGCTGGATGACAGTACATGCAATCACATAATCTTTGGTATGTTCCAGACTGGGCCTTTTACCCTATCTCAATTTTTTTTATTTTTATGTTTTCCCTTTAATATCACCTCATGTTACTTACATAAAAATTAAGAAATGAAAATAAAACACTTGATTATGAAAACAACATTAAATGAAGGGCTCCCGTGAGAGTTATTAGCATGATGGTAAGATTTTAAACTATCTCAAATAAGCCAGGCATGACAATGAATGCTTTAATGCCCACACTGGGGAGGTAGAGGCAGGCAAGTTCCTGTGAATTTGAGGTGAGCCTGGATTATATAGGTAGTTTCAGGCAGAAAGGGCTATATAGTAAGAGCCTATCTTAAAAAACAAACAGACCAAACCTGACAGATATACTGTCTATGACAAAGAGGCAATTGTTGAGTCTGAAATTTGCCCTCCCCAAGGACCAGAAAGACCACATATGCAAATAGCAAAGGCGCTTTTATTCTACAAAGCAAACCAGCATGCTGGGGCCAGGCATCATGTAGAATGGCCAACCCTGGACAAAGGCTTACTGGCCTTTTTATAGGTAATAAGGAGAATTTCAGCATGGGTGAGATAATATGGAACATGATTGTCAGTGAGATAGTTACATGGGTTGATTTGGTATTGGCTAATTTTAAGATAAGACACTCATGTACCTCCTGTAATATAGGGGTACCAGGCACAGATGTCTGGCCTTGATTTAAGGCGTTTTTGCATTCCTGTGACTACATTGTGGTTGCCCTCATCTCTGATTGGTTGCCCTTTTGGTGGAGGGCTTTTATGGCTTTCTCTTAGAATTTACTTAATTTAAGGGTCAGTGCCAGGTCAGGGGCTTGAGCATGTACACTGCAGGCCTGAAGGCCTGAACCAGGCCTAGGACGAGAGTCTGAGACAAGAGACCTTCCACATACACAAAAAATGAAGTTTAGTTCCTTCAGTAATTATAGTGTATTTTACATGTTTCTTAGGGACATACTAACTTGAGGAATTTATTTCTCTCTCAAACTAGGTCTTACATTTCAAAAGCTAGAAGAGAAGCCATAATCCTCATTCTTATAAAAGTTTTACTTTTTATTAGCACCTTAAAGAAAATACCCCTTAATTCTAATTATAATACTTCCTTTATTATTCTTAGAAAAACTTCATACATGTATATGTGTGTATCTTGCCTATATCCACTATTTACTCTTAATCAAGGTTGGTAAATTGAGTAAAACCACTCTAATTAAACTAATTTCCTGCTTATTTATAGTATGGCAGCCTAGGCTACTCTCCATGTCCCTTCCCAAGTTAGAGAAAGAGCATGTAATATAAAGTATATCACAGAAGCAAAAATAATGTCTGAAACAGTAAATAAGAGGAGTTCTGAAACTTATGATGAACCGGCTTGGATTTTGAGGCTACCACACAGATGTGTCAGTTCTTCAAATAGCAGCAAGATAATAGTAGTATTTCTTTTTTTTTTGTTTCCAAAATAGAACAAGAGTAGTACCTATTTAAACCAGTGGCTGAAGATTAAATAATATAAGGCTTTATAGGTTCTCAGTGAAGTGTCAATCCTGTGATGCTATTAGTGCTACAGTAGCTGCAAGAATTTCTAGAACATGCTGAGAAGGTGCCTGCATTAGCACTTTGGTGTTAGACAACTTAAACCAAAAAAGAAATATTGTCTCAAGTGTTGCCTGCCTTCCAAGCATCCAGCAGACTTCAGCTTTCTCCGCGACTATCTGTAAAAATCTGCTGCACTCTGTACCTTAATGGTATAGTTTCCACAGACATTTATACAGCAGTTCGTCTGTGCCAGGGACTTCATATCTTGGTATGCAAAGATGATTTAAGAGTCCTGGGAGTTAGCTTCTGCAGCTGATCTGAAAGACCTCTGGCCAAGGATGAGCAGCAGCTTTAGACATAGAAAGCCTTAATAGCTCCTTCTTCGGGATGACAGTGCTGTTTTTAATCACTGCGGAAATCAATAGGGAGTTTCCTCGGAAAATTGGGAATCAAACTACTCCAAGTCCCAGTGATACCACTCCTGAGCATATACCCAAAGGACCCCCATCCTAGCACAAGGATGTTTGCTATACTATGTTCATAGTAGCTTTGTTCGTAGTAGCCAGAAACTGGAAACGATCAAGATGCCCCTCAACCAAAGAATAGATATATATAGAAAACATGGTATATTTGCACAATGAAGTATTACTCAGCTACTCAAAAATGACATCATGAAATGTGCAGGCAAACGGATGGAACTAGAAAAAAAAATTCATCGTAAGTGAGGTAACCGGGACCCAGAAAGACAAACATAATATGTACTCATTTATAAAATGGATACTAGCAGCTCAGCAAAGAATAATCACACTACAATCCACAGACCCAGGAAGACTATATAAAATAGAGGGCCCCAGTGGGGACAAATGGCTCTCTCTGGAGAAGGTAAAAAGAAGAGACGTTGTAAATGGACTGGTCGGAGATATGGGAATGGGAACAAGAAGGATCAGATTGGTAAAAGGGATAAAGAGAGAGAATACAAGAGAGACAACCAGAATTGGAGTTCATTTGAAGAGGGTTCATTGAGGACTTTGAAACCTAGCACAGTTGAAAATTCCTGGAATCTACAAGGATGGTCCTGGAAAGGACTCCTAGTAATGGATGATACGGAACCTGAACTGACCATCTTCTGTAATCAGACAAGACTTCCAGTGGTGGGACTGGGACACCAACCAGCCTCAAAACTTTTGATCTACAATCTGAACCACTTGTAGTATGTGCTTGGGGAGTGAAGGAGCAAAATCCCACGTCAAGAGAGGGAGCCCATGCTTGACACTTATGGCAAGCCAGGAACCTGAGACTGGATAGCTTAGAGACTTAGGATCCGTGACTAGCCCAAAGTCATTGGAAAGGCTCCCTCTGGCAGCTGATGGGAACAGATGCAGAGGTCCAAGGCTAGGCATTGGGTGGAGCTCGGGAAACCACCCAGAGAATGTAAAGGAGAGATTGTAGGAACCTGATGGGTTGAGGTCACCAGAGGAACATGGTCCCTAGAGCTAACTGACCAGGACACGTAGGGGCTCACTCATGTGGCAACGTTGTTCAGTTTGGTGTTCCTCTGGAACTCCTGAAATTTGGAGTGAAGGATCTCTAATCCTTTCACCTCCTCTTAAGTCCCTTTCTCTTCTGCTGGGTTTCCTTGTTCAGTCTTAATTTGGGAGCTTGTGCCTGGTCTTGATGCATCTTGATGTCCTGTTCGATTGGTAACCCTGAATCGCCTGATCTTTCCTGAGGGGAAGTGGGTTGGGTGGGGTGCATCTAAAGGAGACAGGAGGTGAGGGGAGCTGGGAGGAGTGGAGGAGGTGAGGCTGAGATCAATGTACTGTAAGAGAAAAGAAAAATAAATTAAAAAAAAAAGAATGCTCTACTTCCTACCTCCACACCATCTGCTGCTGCTTCTCTCATCAATTTGATTTATAGGAAGCAAAAGTACAAACATTGTCTGGGTTTGCTACTTGTTCTGTATTCTCTCTGGTTACCCTTGGTACACACAAACACTTCTGCTGGCCATCCAACGTGAGTATATGTACTCAGTTCTGAGGCATACAGATGATCTTTCCACATGAATGGAATTGTATTACTGATGGAACTCACAAATAATCACAAATAATAAAGAGGGTACCAGAAGCCTCTTCAATTGTTTTAAACATTAATATGAATTTGTAAATTTTTATATTTGGTCATTGTGGTTTATGAAAGAAAAGGAGGAAAGCGAGACACAGAATCATTTTGATTGCCCACGAGAAAATCCTTGGGAAGCTGCAAATGTTCAATACTCAGGTCGGTTTAGATGTTCGTGTGACTGGCATATCAAAACCTGATCTTAATTAAGCCTTAGCGTGATTAAGAGCTGCAGAGAAGAAAGTAAAACAAGGGAATCAGCACTCACCTTAAGAATCAAATAATAGTTTCAAATACATTTTATCTATTATTTTAATATATACATTCAAAAATTGTAGGAGTATGGCAAATAAGAGTGAGATTTCATGTTTTACAAATATGGGGAAATCTGGCACAAAACCAGAAGTAAAGAAATGTTTATTGTGTGGTTTTATCTTCCTCTTTTATAATTAATTTGCAATTAGACATGTAATTATAATTCAGAAATGGGCAAAATGCATTCAATGGTTTTAGCCATTGATAGATTTGTAAACAAAAGCAGCTGGACTGGAATTTCTTCAAGGAAATATTTACATGCCAACAGTTTATCAAACAGAAAGTCTGCTGATAAATCTACACAGGGGCATTATGTTAATGACCATGCAACAGTAATTCATCGTGAGCCTCCTCCTACTAGTGCAAAAGGCACCAGATGTAAAATCATAAAATTTGGGTACAAAGAGGGGAAAAAGGACTTTGTGTTCTCAATTCTTCACCATCTTCTTTCTTAAGGAACACTCATTATTGAGGTCATTATCCTCAACTCTTTCAGCTAATTCGTATTATATTTCTTGAAGGAGCATTAAGAGAAATAAGGATGACATATGATTAATTCAGAACCATAGAATCTCTAGGTTTCAGAACACCAAAACCCATTTTGTTCTAGATGTCTAAAGAATAATTATTCTAATAACAGATTAGTGCATGTGATTCCATAGTACCTTATCCAGGGTCTTAAAAATGCCCAGAAATGAGAGACCAGTGACTGATCATCTTCTGTCTTCAGGAAAACGAGGGAGTTGGGAAGTGGTGAAAATGGGTCATGAGGCTTCCTCTGATGTTAGGCCAAGAAAATAAGGATTCTTACTGTTGATAAAACTGGAACTGTGATAGCATGCCAGAATACAAAGAAAAAAAATGCTGTTTGGCTTATTTATCATTTCTTGACTCATGACTTCTCTGTAAGGTGGGTAATTTACTAAATGCCCCTGAGTGTCATAGGGCTAACTTTAAAAGACTCATTCTATCACTGTTAGGAGATTTTTCAGGTATATTAAGTGCCAAGCAAAAGCATGATTTACTTGTGTTTTCCCCCTGTATTTTGTGTTTTTTTATTATCAAAAAATTTCAATGACTGTGCATACTTATCATGGAAAAAATTGTTCCAGACCAGTTGAATGTTATCACATCTACTGGGTTCTTAGTAGCTCTCGGAGCAAGGGATCATCAATCTCCAAAGGAAAAATGTCCAGAATCCATGTTTGTTACAGCAACTGAGCAAGACTATTACTGATGGGAAGAGTTTTTATTTTACATTTACATTCATCTCTATTGGTATCATCCCCATTTGACAGTAAAGGAAACCAAAACCCAAGAAATTAACACTTAGAACTTACAAAACCAACCCCGACAGCACAGAAGCTCGAAACTGGATCATGCATAACTGCTATGTTGTACCACTGAAACTCAGTCTGGAAGAAAACTCCAAGCCTTGGTCAATGCACTCAGCACAATGGTACAGAATCTGCACATGGTATTTACTTAAATTGGAATAATTGGAGAGAAGCCTAATAATCTTGTATTTTTCTGTGGAGAAGATGGGTTACAACATGGGAAAAAATTTAATCCAAAAGCCAATAGCTGACCTTTATATATTCCAATGTGAAAGAAAAAAATAGAGTATAACCATGAACGGAGTTAAGGAGAGCATTTTTAAGTAGGACTTTTCTGGAATTAATGATGGAAGAAGACTTTGTAAAGCTATCAACAAAGTATACAGCATATACAAAGCAAGAGGATAATTTTTGTCCATGTAGCAAGTACATCAGCCTATGTTCAGCAGCTCAGTGACACTATGGAGGGTTCAGACATTTCCCCTAGTTCTAGTATTCTAGTGTCTTATATTTTTGACTCAATGATTGCTTACTTTTCTATTGCTCCTGTCCCCATCAACATAGCAAAGATTATGCGTAAATATGTTTTTCTTCACCAATTTTAATCAAGTATAGAACTGGATTTAAATGTTGTCATGTGCTTATTATATGTTGACTAAGATATATAGGGTTCGAAATTCCCACAATAGACTTAACCTCATAATTATCCACTGAATATAACAATGGGTATAGGCAAGAGTCTTCTGGACTCTGGAACTAAAGGATTTCTTCCTGCCACACACTTAAATATAGTCACCATGCACACTGGATGAGAGGAACTGCTGCTTCGTAGCCAATGAACGTATCAGTTGTCCACGTAGTAAGAACATATTTTAAGCAATTATCCAAATAAAATCCTTTTAATGAAATAAAAAAAAAATCAAGGATGTAAGAAGTGCATTTCAAGCCCTGTGCATATGTAATAATAGGGCTAAATCATTAACCAAAGTGTGGCAATTGTGTATTACCAGTTTCAAATAAATCAATGACAGTAGTAATTAGAGATGGTGTGGATCGTTCATTTTCTTTGTGAATTGTTCATAGTTGTAATTCAATAGAGAAAAAATAAGAAACAACAATAATAATAACTTTTTATTAGTCATGCTAAAGTAGCAAAGCAGTGGCATGGATAATTGAAAATAGTGGATTATGTGCATAATGATGATCTGCTTAGGTTTTTTGCCTTAGGACGGATCATTTTGCATTTTGAAGGCATATTATCACCTAGTTATTTGATGAAGTAATCACTAAGCATCTTGAATGAAAATTTTTACAAGTCAAGGTTAGAAAATTGTCCAGAGTTACAATACAAGGAGAATGTCAAATCAACTATAAGGGTAAAGGGAATACTATTAGAAAAATATTTGCTAAGTAGTCAATGAGTGCAGTTTTGAAATGATGACAGAGCATCTTAGTGAGACATCAATTTAGAAAAGCATATTTTATTCATCATACCAAAGTTTGGTGTGCATTTCAAAAGTATGTGTTGCTATAAAGTGATAAGGGGAAGTGTAATTTTATTATGGTTAATTTTGTAATTTCATAAATATGGAAAACATATTATGATACTTAAACCCCATTGCCTGCTGACTTCTCTCAACTAGTCACCTCACATTCTCCCTCTCTCTTTGTGTGTGTGTATGTGTGTGAGAGAGAGAGGGAGAGAGGGAGAGAGAGAGAGAGAGAGAGAGAGAGAGAGAGAGAGAGAGACTGACTGCATGTATTTAGGATTGTTTGAATAAGAATGACTGCAGGGTTATTTACTAAACATGAACAACCTACTATTGCTACACTATTGAAGAAAATGTCTCCCTGGTCACCTGTTATTTGTAAAAGTTAATCAGAGAAGAATGAGACCTCATGGGCACCTCTCATTGTTGATGGAATGTGAAAGGCCCAGTCTTATATAGTTAGCAAAAACTTCTGTGTGCTCATGGTTCCCATATTAATGTCACATCCAGAAGATAGCATATTACAACACTCTTTTCTCCACCCCCCTACCCAGTGCTACTTCCATGACCATCACCTCCTCTGGTCTGAGTACTCACCAATCACTTTTTCTCAGCATTGACCAAATCTGAGTTTCTGCATCAATGAAGAAGAGATATTTCCTGCAGCATGTACATGACCATATTTCAAGACAAACATGACTTACCTAACAATGAGTTCACATTTTCTATCAATGTCATTTCATTTCATATGCTTTCTCTGAGGCCTGCAGTTATGTAATGGTAATAGTAGTTCTCAGTGCCTACTTGAGGTTGCATTTTAGACTTTTTTCTCCATCTTTGGGGGTTTGTTGTTGCTGATGTTACTTGTCTGTGCTAGGTATAGCACTGATTTACTAGTTTAACTGGCGAATTGTCTATTTTGGTTTATACATTTTAGAAACCTAGAATTTTCTTTACATTTATTTAATACATTCATTAAAAATAAACATGAATATTGTAAAGTACATCGGTTTCAATCTCTGTTAACTAAAATTTAGTTATTGTTCTTTGTGCATTATCTTTAAAGAGATACAATTTTTATGTTCCTGCTTTGAAGAAAACATACGGGAATTAAAAAGCAGAAAGGTCTTCACGGATACCTTGGCACAGTTCCAATATAGGAAAGTGGTCTATATTTTTTCATTCTATTCTCTGTCATTTTTCCATGTTGTGACAAAAAACACTTTCAGGACATTTTATTTACTCTACAAGGAGATCTACTATGCAACCTACGTCACTGAGACACTTTGGAGAGTAAACATGTACATTATAAAACTAGCACTGTCCTTGGGTACACCAGGACACATGAACACACTAGATATAAGTAACCGAAGTATTAATTATTCTATAACTCATGTTTGCTTGGAATTCACCATCTTCCTCCTGACCTCAGCTTCAAAGTGCTGAGGTTATGACATGTCATCAAAGTTGCTTAAGAGTCCTTTTTAGACAATTTAGAAGGCAAAATAGAATTTAAGAACAAAGCCTCATAATGGGACTGCTTAATAAATATCCATAGAGCTCACAGTACACAATCAGGGGAAATGAAGAAAAATTCAAAGAGATGGAAATTTCCATAATTTCGTAACAGAAAAGTGACTGACAAACACAAATTTTAAGTAGGAAAACTTCACAAAGCAGCATAAATCAAGAAGAAAGGCCTCTTAAAATGTCCCTTGACACCAATGTTCTTATTTGCCAGAGGGTAGCTTGAGGAGGCCAAATACCTTCTGATTTCTGTAAATCTACCTCTTCAACCATTTACAAAAGGATTTTAAGAAAAGGATTAGGAAGAAAGTTACTTTGAACTGATCAAAAGCAAGTCAGTATAAACATACAGCTTTTTTTGGTTGTTGTTTTTAGTTGCATTTTGGGCTTTTTTGGTCCATAATTTACAGAAAAACATAAAAAATTATATTCTGCATGGTAAACCTCATGTAATGAAATCCAATATAGGAAATAAAGTGTTTATGGCTGTAAGGAAATGTCTAGAAGGCTGTTAACAACAGATTAATTTCAAAGGTATATTATGATTACTCATTTCAAAGGATATGAGATGTCTAAAGTCGGTTATAAAATGTTCCATACAGAAGAGGTAAGCCTGATCCCAAAATGCTTAACTTACTCAAGCCTGACCATCCTTCAGTGTTGTACTATTTCAGGATGTTTGCAGATGTAAGATACCAAATATGCCTACAATCCAGTCCTTGAATGCCACATGGGGGATACTTAAACATTATTCTCAGTATGCAGATGAATGATTTTATAAATGTCTGTAGCTACATCCTGTTCTTTTCATTTATGCATATTCTTATTATTCATGTAGGAAAAAAAATCCTGTGATGGTTTGAATGGGAATGACCCTGATAGACTCATATGTTTGAATACTTACCCCTTAATTGGTGGAACTGTTTGAGAAGGATTAGGAAGAGTGGCTTTGTTGAAAGTGTGTCACATAAGTGTGGTTTGAGGCTTCAAAAGCTTCCTGGTATCCTTGTGTGCTCCTGCCTCCAGCTTCTAAGATGCTCTGTCTCAGCTGGTGCTTCAGCTTTCTGCTACCATGTCTTTACTTTGCAGTCACTGACTCTAATGCTCTAAAACTACAAGCCCAATTAAATGTTTTACTTTATAACTTGCCTTGGTCATGGTGTTTAGTCACAACAACAAAGAAGTAACTAATACATATCCCACATATTAGTTGCTTTAAATAAAAGTCAGTTTTCCTGCATTTCATCAATCAATAACTAGATAATTTGATTTTGTGTTCATTTCTGTTTAAAACCATCCTAATACTTATACATTATTATTCACTAGCATTGAATTCACATCTGGCATAAGTGTAAAAAATATTTACCTATCTTGGAAATATTCTAAGTAAGATATTCCACATTCTGTTAAACTCAGCAGTAGTGGACAAATCCAACAATAAAACTAAGAGGCATTTATTGTCACTAACAAAATGCATTGAAGTTTTTAAAAAATCAAAAAACAAAGAAACAAAATCATGACTTTGACAGAACATGAAGAGGGACCTTCAGTTATGTTACCCAGAAAGCTCCTCAACACTCCTCTCCCGTATCTGCATATGCTTCTTAGAATCCGGGTCCATGAACAGGAACTAAAGCAAAAGGCTGAGTCACAGCTCAATCCAAAAGGGTTGAAGATGGCAAGGGAGTGATGTGCGCAAACAGAACTATGTGGAAGAAATAACCTTTGCAAAAGAAGTTTTGTAAATGCCCTCCAATGAGAATATCTTTCCTATAAGTATTAACAGGAAGCCCTTGCCTTCTAGCTTTGACTGAAAATGACTGTAGAGTATGAGCATTCTTTAATCATCTAATAATATTTTCTTCTGATTTTTGTTTCTTTTTGAAAGAAGCAGATGAGGGTAGTGAAACTCTTCAAAGATAGGAGGTTGCAACAGGCAGTCACTATCTCCTTGCTAGGTGTAGGTGTGAACATGAATTAAGCTACTCATACTCATACAACTCTCCTATGTTTATAAAAAAATATACAGCCAAGTATTGTGCTGGTGTTGTAGGCAAACTTTATAGACTGAACAGATTCATAATGCAAAATTCATGAATAATACAGAAGAACACTTTTCTCTATGCATGTGTGTATATGTATTTATGCATGCCTAATCTATTGACTTTCTTCAATCACAGTTTTGCATTGATGTTATGAGAACTGCAGACTGTATACCTTAACATGAATTATTTAACTATGTCCAGCTTCTTGTTGTTCCAAATGATCAAAATAACCATCCTTCTGAATTTTTATTATTTTCTTTATAATATCTTCTTCTGAATTTTTCCTATTATATTCTTAAACTGCCCTTATATGTTATACCTTAGCCCTTCCATGTAAAGAATGATTCTATTTTTATTTCATTCTGATTTTTCCATTTTGTCACTCTTTCTGTCTTAATTTTCAATAAGAATATTAATTTTCTTGCCCAAAATATTAATGTACTTTTTTTGTTTTTTTAATCTCTAAAATTTTTCTTGCCTTCAGAGTATTTATATTTTGTAGCATCTAAATTTCTATGACTGCATGATTGTTATACTGATATGTATTTGAAGATATAGATTATACTTTTAATGAGTTTGTTCCTTATGCTTCCTGCACATTGATACATATTCTTTTTTTAAATTTTGTTTGGTCTCATTTTTTTTAACAGAAGTTTTCTCTATTTTGTAAACTACATAATTGCAAGTTTTTCCAAACATAAATTCTAATAATAAAAATGTGAGTGTTGTGGTCTGGGACTATGATAACTCAGGTTATAGAGTGCCTGATTAGCATGTGGAGCACCATGGGTATTAGCCTCAGTAGCATATAAAACTAGGAGTGGTGATACACATGTAATCCAATGCTTCCTTTGTAGAGGAAGGGAAATTAGAAGTTCAACATCATTCGTCCCTTTCCTTCACCCTCCCCAAATGTGTATTACATTTTTTTTTTATAATAGTGAAACTTTCTATTGGCTAAATTCGTGAAAATTTCACTATTTTCCCTTCTCTCTTATTCTCTGTATATTAACGAGTGTTGTTATATGCAATTTCACACATATGTATAATGCATTCTGGTGACCGAGTGTTCCTCCATTCTCTTATCCGCCTCTCACCTCTGCCGACCTCGTTTTCCCTTCAAATCTCTTTTCCTTAGTCATGACTGTTGTTATGTTTTATGACACATTTTAATTAAACCTATCGCCAATTAATTCATTGTGAGCATGGGTTTAGACATATACCTTGTCACCTGGTAGCATTACTACTATGTACATGACTAGTTACTAGGCCTCTCCAGCTTTCAAAAGCTTCTTGCCAGTTTCAGCAGTCTCAACATGGTTGGGCTCCATGAGTCTATGCCTTGCCCACAACTTGGTCAGCCGGTCTTTTGTAGGCACAGTGCTAGTCAATAGAATTGCTGTGAGTCCGTGATGAATTGATTGTCTTGTGCTTGAAGATGACATTTCAGAGCCCTTTTGCCTATCTTCAAGCTCCAGCATTCTTCTTCAAGCCTCTTCAATGCCCAAACTTACTATGGCTTGTTTAGGAGAGAGCCCTCAGCAATCGCTCATTCTCCATCTCTTGTACAGGTACAAATCACTGCATGAGCCTCCATTTATTGCAAAAAGAGGTTCCCTGTTTAAAATGGAGAATAGTCTTTGTGTCTGGGCATAAATATATTAGGATTTTAATGCTATGTCAATTTAGTTAAGCAGCAGTTCTAAGTTCTCACTTAGAGTCTAAGACTTCCTTAGTCATAATTATTTTTACTGGTTTGTTTGTTTCTTTGTTTGTTTTACAGGTTTTATATTACCTGGTATGGGTTTCCTCTTGTGGAAAAGAACTCAAACGTAATTAGAGAGCAGCTTGTTACTACCTCATTTTTCATGCCATTATTGAACTAGTGGATACGTTTTGCACTTCATAGAGTTCACAGCTAAGTATAATCATTGTAGCAGTTGCGCCCCTGGTGGCCTGTATGGAAACATCCAACACTATAGAAACTAGTTAGCTGGAAGGAAACTTCCTGTTCAGTTCTAGATTGATTTCTTTACATCTTGCATCTAAAATACATGATGTCTTCAAAAGTAGGTACTCACTAACTATTTCTGATGAGTGACCAAGAATTGTATTTGTAATACTTATGGGATCTCCCTGATCAACAGCTTCTGTGGAGGTATACCAATCTAGTACTGAAGTTTTGAGGTATTTCATTATTTTCTTAAGGAAATTACAAAAAATTGTGTTTATAGGCTTCTCCCCTTGAGTTAGTAAATTTCTCAACAATTAACATATTAGCACACTCCTAACACTGTGAATGAAATTGAGAAAATGTAATTATAGTGTGTTATTTATTATTAATTTGATAGTCTTAGAAATCTCTTATTTTTTATTTTTAAAATATTTAAAGTATTATTTTAAAAACTTTTAAAAATTTAAAATATTATTTTAAAACAATTTTTATTGTTCTATTTATTTTATTTATTCTTAGGAATTTCCATACCCCGCAAGTTTGTGTCCTATAATTAATTAATTATTTATATTACAGCACACTAAGTCTAAGGCAGACTGTGTGTGCACTGGTATAGGGTTATTCAGTTAGGCATGAACAACTTAATCAGTTAGACCATGCTCCCACCCCCAAAGAAAATTCATTAACACCCACCAACTCCAACAGCTCTGCAGCTAGAGGCAGGTCCTCATGAGTCCTTCTACCATCTATGCTAGAAAAGTAGAAATGGATTATTGGATTGAGGGAGGAACTAATTCATAGGTGTAGTGAAATATATATATATTGTTTGTTTGATTTGCAAAAACAAATTTTCTCTGCTGTAACTCTGTCTGTCTTGGAATTCACTCAGTAGACCAGGCTGGTCTCAAATTCACAAAGAACTGCCTGTCTCTTCCTCCCTACTGCTGGGATTAATTGTATGTACCACCACCCAGCATGAAATCTATTTTTGAGTGCTGGGATTATTGTTTAGAATGATTACTGTAATGATTAAATAATTACATATAATTTCAAATTGTATATACTTTATTCCAAATTACTCTAGATGTACATTTTAAGTGTGAATCCAAATGTAAGTTGGATATTTAAATGAGAAATAAAACACTGTGTGTATATATGTTATAAAGACAGTTATGTATAATTCTACAAGTGATATCCCTTGTGTCTGCATACAAAGTATAATTAAATAAACTAAAAATGAGACAAATTAGCCTAAAATATACTCTGTATGCACATACAATGGTCTGATGTGAAATGTTAAAACTCGGGGTTGAGACTTCATCTAAGACACAACACAGGTTATATGTAAGTAAATGTTTTCGCAGCAGCAGGAAAGTAGAAAGATGACTACTAGCAAGTTGATTTTACAATCTGTAAATGGGGAACATACAACTTGCTACATACCTTTTATAATACACAAGAAAGATTGCATGTTTAATCTACAACTCTTTGTTCGTGAAATTAATATTCAACATTTGGGTAATCTTTTAAAAGCACTTACAATATTCATTTCTCTTTTGTTTCTTTGAGGGACTTTGCAGAGAATAAAAGAGACCAACTTAAGTCTCCAGTGGCAACATTTGCTCCTTTATCTCAAAACCAGGGTCATAAGGACTAGCTGTGGAAACATCTTAAGCTGAGGGATAAAGGGGAGAAGTTAGAAAGGGATCCTTCTTTTGCATTCATTTCACACTATGATTCCAGAGGAAGAATGGAACTACTAGAATCTCCCCTGCCAAACTCAGGGTCAAATAGTTATGTCAATCACACTCATTGTGCTCTGCAAAGCTAGGTTTTGTCTGTGTTCACAAGTGTAGATTTTCCTTATGCTAATCAGTCCATAGGAACTAACACTACAGATTTCTTTTCCTTTCAAAACATTTTCACTGTGATCAGTAACATCTGTGCTATGGAGAAATACAACCAATTTAATCTATGACATATATCATAAAATGTTTATCTCTATCATGTACAGAATTTAAGATACTTGTGACATTACTGTTGCTCATGTTGCTGTTATTAGTACAGCTCAACTATAGAAGTCCTGGAGGATGTTTCATGTAGGAAATAACAATGTAATTATCAGTGTGTAACCAAGTTACTTCCCCTGCTGGACACAATAGAGTCTTGCATTGTCTCTTTAAATGATACATGCCACTAAGATTTCAGTAGAACAAATTAGTTATTACACACTCCAGCAAGATAAGCATGCTAGTTTATGTAGTTTGGTGTGTAGGTGAGCTTTGGTACTCCCAGGAAAATTAATTCTCAAAGCTGAAAGTCAACTTATCAAAAAATGCCTGCAAGGAATACATAAATAAAGATATTTCTCATAAACTAATATTCATTTTTTTTGAACAAGGTTTCTATATTGTAACTCTGGCTGTCCTGGAACTCACTCTGTCGACCAGACTGGCCTCGAACTCACAGAGGCCTGCCTGTGCCTTCTAAGTGCTGGGATTAAAAGTGCGAGCCACCACTGACTGGCAAATTAATATTCTTATGAGCAAAATTAGTTGAAATAAACACTCTGTTTTGTTTCCTTGAAAAGATGATTAACTGAAAAATTAAATAAATACTAAAAATGAGGTAGTGAAATTTTCAGTTTGTAGTGTTTTAATTAATTTTGTTTTTAGATCAAGACAAAAAAAATGGTGACACAAAAATTTGAACAATTTTAATTATTTTCTAATTAATTCATCTAGATTGAAATGAGCACTCAAGTTTTACAGTGTGAGATGCAAATTTGTATGGTTTTTTTTTTTTTTTTGGTCTTTTTGTGCTTGTGTTTTATCAGAGACAAATTCCTTAATTCCTAATAATAAAAGGTAAAGAGTACCTTCAGTGACCCATTTTCTTGGCATCAGTTTTGAAGTTGTTTGTAGAGGAGTATTTAATCTTTTAATCCAGCAGCATAGTTGCTCTGAGAAAGGATCACAGTCAAGGCCTGTGTGAGCTGGCCGAAATGCAGCACACACTTTTAAGCAACTCATCTCAGACACATCTATAATCCCAGGTCTTGGGATGTAAAAGGAAACAGTCCAGAAATAGGTCATGGTTCTCATTTCAGGGTTCTTTGCTCATGATTCTTAGTTCAGTGTTCACAGTCAGTTCAGAGTTCAGAGACAAGCGGTAGAGACTGATAGAATGAAAGGAGATTGAGTCAGAGCATGCTAGTCAGCTGAAAAGTAGAAAGTCAGAGGCAGAATGAAGTACAGGGTGAATACGCACCTTTAATCCCAAGTCTGAGAGTGAATCAAAGTGAAGACTTGGCAGAGTAACTTCTGAGATGAGTCAGAATGAAAAGCAGGCAAAGTGACAAATCAGAGGAAGAGTTAGCAGAATGAATCAGAGTGAGGACACACACAACTCTCAAGATGTAAAGTAAGCTCTCAGCTCAAAGAATCAGGCAGTCAGAGAATCAGTCAGATAAGACACAGTTGCAGATCTGGGAAATGCAAATCAAAACCACTTTGAGAGTCCATCTTACTCCTGTGAGAATGGCTAAGGTCAGTAACTCAAATGACAGCTCATGTTGGCAATGATGTAGAGCAAGGGAAACACTCCTTCATTGCTGGTGAGAGTGCAAACTTGTACAGCCACTGTAGAAATCAATATGGTGATTACTCAGATAATTAGGAATCAACCTACCTGAAGACCCAGTTACACCACTCCTGGACACATACCCAAAGGACATTCCATCCTACCACAAGGACACTTGCTCAACTATGTCTACAGGAGCTTTGTTCATAATACCCAGAAATTGGAAGCAAATTAAATGCCCCCCAACTAAAGAATGGATAAAGAAATTGTGGCACCATTACACAGTGAAGTACTACTCAGCTATTAAAGATAGTGACTACATGAATTTTTCAGGCAAATAGGAAGGAACTAGAAAAAAAAAATCATCCTGAGTGAGGTAACTCAGTTCCAGAAAGACAAACATGGTATGTGCTCACTTATATGTGGGTATTAACTGTTAAGCAAAGGACAAAGCTGCTGCTGCAATCCACAAACCCAGAGAAACTTTCCAACAAGGAGACACACAGGGATCTCCCTGGTAAAGAGGAAATAGAGCAGAAGATGCAGGAGGGATGTGGAATGGTGAGAATGGGAAGAGAAGGGACCAGGAAGGTGGAGAAGGATGCAGAGAGAGATTATATGGAGAGACAACCAGAACTGGAAGATATTTAAGGGAGAATCTGGAGATCTAATACAGAGGAAACTCAATGGAATCTATGAAGGAGAACCTAGCAAAAACCTCTGGTAATGGATTCAATGGAATCAGGAGAATCTGGCAATGGATTGAGGAGATGGCCTAAACAGGCTATCTCCTGTAACCAGGAAAGGCTTCCAGTGGTGGGATTGGGATACCATCCCAGCCATAACTACCACCTGTGGCCTAGCCTCCCTGCACAATCCACTGGGACAAAGGAAGGGCAGAACACCATGCTAAAGGAGGGAAACCAAGACCCATACAGCAGGGCAGGGCAGGAACTAGAGTCTCGACAATCAGGAGAGGACTTCTAATGTTATTTGTTCTCCTCATAGATTAATGTCTAGCCTAATCCTCAACAGAGAGGACCGTAAGGCAGCTGAAGGGAGGAGATGCAGGGGCCCAAGGCCAAACTAAATGCAGAGCTTGAGAAACCTCACAGAATAAATGAAGGAGGGATTGCTGGGACCAGAAGGGTCAAGGACACTAGGAGAACAAACCTTATGGAGTCAATTGACCAGCACTCTTAGGGACTCACAGAGCCTGGTGCACCAGACATGCTGGGTCTCCCAAATATGTCTTGAGTTTTCCTGGCCTGGTGCTCTTACAGAACTCATATAGACTGGAATAGGCATGTGTGTCCCTGAACCTCTTGCCTGCCCTGGAGTACCTTGTCCCCCTACTGAGTTGCCTAGTCCAACATTGAAGTAGGGAACAGTGTCTAGTCCTGTTCAATCTTGTTGTGCCATGTTTGAGCAGTAACCCTGGGAAGACTGCCCTTTCTTGGGGAAAGGCAGGGTTGGAATGGAAGAATAGGGGGTTGATTTGGGGGATAAGGAAGATGGAGAGGAGCTGGACGGGACAGAAGTATGCTAGAATGCAATATGTGAGAGAAGAAAAATTCTAATAAAAAAAGAAAATAAATAAATAAGCTTGAATTTAAAAAAAAAGACAAAAAGGAAGTTCAGCAGAAGGAGAGTGAGTTTGGGATAAAGAGTGATAGTAAATTTGAAGACTAGCAGAGCAGTTCAATCAGAGAAGTTGTGGAAGTCAGCCAGAGTCAGAAGAGTCAGCTGGATCAGAAGGTCAGTTTGAACAAGTCAGCTTGGAGAAGGGTTTAAGTTAGAACAACTTACAGACTGAGTTGAATCAGTCAACAAGAAGAGTCAGTTGAGTTCAATACAGCTCTGAGTTCAGAAGGAGCTAGTCAGTTAGAGTGAGCTCAACCAGCAGTAAGTCTTAGAGGTTGAAACGTTTTAGATTTAGACTTGAAGATTAGATTGTACGGAGGCTGAAGCCTTACATTCTACCCTTAAGAATAGATTGTATGGAGATTTAAACCCTCTAAGGACCAGAAATCGAATTAGCCAAAGAATAAACTATCCTCTACCATGAATCCATGAGAATATTAATAAATCAATGCACACATCTATGCCTGATTTTGAAAGTTAAATTTAGAATCAACTCTGCTAACTCTTCGAATATTTTTAAAACATTCGATTGTGTCTTTTAAATCTGCTGCCCCCCAACACACACACCCAGAATTAACCAGGGTGATTTTGTAGTTGTTGCTGTTGTCAAGAAATCTTTGTTTGAAGTTACCTTTATAGGATATTTGGTACAAAGTGAAACTGAGAACTCCTGAAGTGTCAAATATTTGTAGAAATCATAAGAATTTCAAAAGAGACCCCTTTAGTAAAGTTATTAATGTACCAACTGTGAATTTTTGTTTAAATTGACTCCTAGTGAGCAAAATATTGTTTACCTTGCCCATAGTCCTCCTTTGAGGAAGTTCTATATATGCAAAAACACCAAATTGTATGCTCTGTGATCATATCAACTTAGCTAAATCATAGACTCAAAGGTAGTTATTTATTTAACTATATTTATATACTTATGTATGGATTTATTTATAAATTGTATGTATGAGTTTATATATATATAAATTTATATATTAACTATATTTATATAAATATAGACCAACTGATAATTAATTTAGGAACAGTATATTTGTTCACACAATATATTTGAACACTGAGAGTCTAATATGATAATATCCTTTTAGGAGATTTGGGTGAGAGACAAGAATCAAATAGTATAGTAGCAATATGAGAGAGAGAACACTCTGTCATTTATGATGTACTCAAATCATTATGAAAAAGATTTCTAGTAACACCAGTAGCCAATAGAGTAAAACCTAATAAAGTAGCTGAAATGACAGGAAGACTAAGAAGAGGGAAGTAAGTCACATGTATGTAGGGAATACCCATTAACAGCTGGTGCTCATGAAAGCACTATATTTTGAAAGTGATCTAGATTATGAATCTGTGTGGTGTAATTAGGAGATCTGTACCCACTTTCCATAATATATGAAATAATATCATTCCTGAAGACATTCCTTAGTGATTATATGTTTTCAACACTAATCTCTCTCATCTGGGTCCCTTTGCAATATTGCCCTGTGGTAAGGTTCCTTATCAAAGCCATATCCTCTTCCTAAAAATAAGCCCCATCTAAAGAGTGACAGTCTCATGTAAAAAAATTAGAGGATTCACATTTATATAGTATTTAAAATAGGGTGGAATATTTCTTATAACACAGCTGGATTCAATTCTTTCATTTGCTCAATCCAGTTTCCATTATGTTCCTAAAGGCATATCCCAATAAAACCCTCCATGTAAACTTCTTCATCAGCATCTATTTCTTTGAGAACTTCATCCTTGATATATTTCCCTGTATTCTCAAAAGAAATTACTGCAACTATCTAAGCATATCACTGGTTTTTCAATTGCCAAAAGAATATAAACAATATTTAAACCAAAATTAATCTAAGGGTCTAGCAGAAAAGGTTAAACAACTTAAATGTTTTGGCCTATTAGTCAGCAACCTGAGATTGTCTCTTGGCATGTAATTAGTTTATGTCATTGTTTCTGTATTGAAGTGTTTTTCTTTTAAATGCTATTATTGGTATAGCGTTTCCCCAGTTAAATGAACTATAGAGTTGACTAGAATTAAATAGTTAAACTATAAGTTATCATCTCATAATGAATTTCAAATTCTTAAACAAATTGTTTAAACAAATGTTTCTATGTTGTATCAAATGCAATTAGGCATGCATTTGAAGTGACTGTCATATTTCTCCATACATAAAGAATTGTTCTCAGTTTAGAGTGCAGGAGGAAACTGAAGTTACAAGTGAGCATGGTAGAATGGTGGTGATCCCAGTTCTTGAGAGACTAATATAGGACATTCTTAAGCTTGAGGCCATCCTGAGCTATGTATTGAATTTAAGGTCAGTCTGCATTACACAGAAGTAGAAAAAATGCACACAAGTGACATTATACAGACTAAGATGATGATTATATATTTAGGGGAGTGAGTGTGTGTGTGTGTGTGTGTGTGTGTGTGTGTGTGTTCTTAAAAGATAACAAGTTTGAAAAGAGCAAGGAGAGGGTATGGGAACATTCTTTTTATTAATTTATTTAGTTTTCATCTCTCATATAATAATACATCTGACCCTCTGCTCCCCTTTCTTAACTCCACACACCTCTCCTATTTCCCCTTTCCACCAGATCTACCCTCTGCTTCACCTCTCCCCAGATAAGAGCAGTCCTCCCAAGGTTACTGCTCAAACAGGGCATAATAAGATAGAACAAGGCCAGGCATGAATCCCTGCATCAAGGGTGGACTAGGCAACCCAGCAGGAGGAAAAGGGTTCCAAAGGCAGGTAAAAGGTTCAGAGACCCAGTCCCCTCTCCAGTTTGTAGGAGCTCTGCAAGGACACCAAGTCAGACAACCAGAAGACATATCTAGGGGACACTGCAGGTTCCAAGTCAGCCACTTTAGGTTCTCTGAGACCCTAAGAGTGATAGTAGGTTGACACTATGGGGCTTGTTCTTCTGATGTCCTTGAACCCTCTGGTCCCTGTAATCCCTCCTTCTTCAAGGTTTCTGAGCTCTGATAGATGTTTGGCTTTGGGCCTTTGCATCTACTCCCATCACTTGCTGTAGAATGTATCTCTGATGAGGAATAGGCTAAGCATTGGTCTATGAGAAGTGCAGGATATCATTAGAAATCATATTGTGGCTATCCAGTCTCTAGTTCCTGGCCTGTCTTGCAGTATCAGGGATGGGTTCCTACCATTGGCATGGGGTTTTTGTCTTCCAGCAGCTCCTGTAGGGAGGATAGGTCAAAAGTTATGTGGCTGGGATGATGTCTCAGTCTCACCACTGGAAACTCTGCCAGATTAAAATAGGTGGTCTTGGGTAGGTTCCCTATCCCCCCATTGCTAGAGGTTCTCTCCAGGGTCTCCCTTAATACACTCCAGTGAGTTTCAACTGCCCTTGGTCTCCCAATTCCCCCTAAATGTCCTCCAATTCTGTTTCTCTCTCCATTTATTCCTTCCCTCTGGCTCTCTTCCCAAACCTGGTCCCTTCTCTTCCCATTCCTGTCCTCCTGTTTCCCACCTGCACCATCTGTTTTCCTCTCCCTTGACCAGGGAGATCTCCGTGTCTCCACTTGGGCCCTCCTTGTTTCACAGTCTCTCTATCTGTAGATTGCAACTACCTGTCCTTTCCTTAACAGTCAATATCCACATATAAGTGAGTCTATACCATATTTGTTTTTCTGAGACTGGGTTACCTCACTCAGGATGTTTTTTTTTAACTCCATCCTTTTGCCTATGATATTCATGAAGTCATTTTTTAATTGCTGAATAATACTCCATTCAGTGAATGTACCACAATTTCTTTATCCATTCTTCAGATGAGGGGGATGTAGGTTGTTTCCAATTTCCTGCTATTATAAAGAAGAAATGGGAGTGGGGAATGGTGTGATTAATTACAGTCTCAGTAATTTTAAAAGTGTTTCAAACATCTGTTTCTTCTAAGCACAAACACGGATATAAGAATGCAGGAAATTACTATTCCACAAGATGACTGAAAATATTAAATACACTTTCAGTAGGTATATGTCCAATATTGATCTGCATTTGTTCAAATGCCAAGAAAATAATATATCTAATGCAAATTCATCTATAAATATGACTACTCATAGAGCAATGTCTGATGTAGATCAGCTTTAAAAAATCAATCAGGCTTAAATTACATATCCTAAAAACTATAATGTGAATATAGGTTTTACTATGTGCCCACAAGTCTGGAATACACTTTGCCCAGATTCAATAAACTTCAAAGATTTTGATGTATGCCTTGTTATGGGATGCTAAGACTTTATTTAGGAATCCATGGTCAATAGGAATTTATATGTAATATCAGCTAATATTTATGTTATATACCAAGCATAGGATTGTTATAAACTTTACTAGAGTGTCTATCAAAACGATTCACAAACTTTCAAAAATATTTATCCTACCAAATGTTAACTCATTGGGTGTTAACATAAATTGCGGTTTATACTAAGTCCGACATTAATAATAAGCATCAATTAAATAGACAGAAATATCTAGCTTGAAGTTCCGTGTCATAGAGTGGTCATTAAATCCAATCAGATATTGGTTGTTATGGGGATTTCTTTTTTGGTTCAGTTTATTTGATGTTCTATATGATTTTTGTACCCTGATAGGCACCTTCTTCTTTATATTAGAAAATTTTTCCCTTTATGATTTTGCTGAAAATATTTTCTGCACCTTTGACTTATTTTTCTGCTCTTTTTTTCTATTCCTATAAGATTTGTATGTTTTGTCTTTTCATAGTGTCCCAGATTTCCTGGATGTTTTGTGTCAGAAGTTTCTTAGATAGATGATTTTTAATCTAGTTTTATCATGGAATGTCTTATTTTGAGGATCAATCATAAAAGTTCCTTGTCTAGAAGGTGTCTAAAATTTGTAGTCCAAAAAGAAAATATTTGGCAGCATAGACCATATTGCTTCTACTGCCAAAGTTGAATATAGTGGGCCACTCTTACTGGTCCATGGTAAAAAATGTTTCCCAATCCTAAGGTTTTAGCTGCTGGTCAATTCCAGCCTTATAAGTAGGTCTTTCAAAGGATATTAGTAAAATATATTTGGCCAATTTATTTATGCACAGACTGTGGAATAATTAAATTTTTCTGTGTGGCAACAGTTTCTACATGTTGCTGTGACATTCTGCTGTGTGACATGTTTTTATCCTTTCTTTTTATTATCTGGGGGCATTCTTGTCTGGGGGCATTAATGACCACTCTATGACATGGAACTTCAAGCTAGAGACTACTCAAGTAGCCAACACTATTTCTATTCTTATGGTTTCATAAATTGCAACTCATAGTGATGTCATATCAATCTTAGATTTTGTAAGTAGCTTGTATGGTGGTCACATAAAAGTGAAATCACCCAATGACTCATTTCTCAGAATACTGCCTCATTGTTAAGAGACACATGGCCAAAGTAAAACAACTCTGGGAAACAACAAAATATGTAAAACCTATATAATGCAATTAATTATTTTTATGTGATTGCTTTAAAGAAAAAACACCAGAAGGGAATTGAGAAATAAAATTTAAATTTAATGAAAGTGGAAGCATAACACAAATCACTAATAATACCTTGAACAAAATATACATTCATGGGAATGACTCAATGGTAAAGTACTTTCCACTCAAGTGTGAGAACCTGAGTTGTAATATTCCACACCAAACAGGAAGCATTCTTGTCTAATTGCAGTGCTTCTTTGGGAGATAGGAGGTAGAGACAAAAGAATCTCTAGATGTTCACAGGTTAGGTAGATTTGTGTATGCAGTAGCAAAGAACAGAAAGAGGTAACCTGTCTCAAATAGGCAAAACGTGAAAACTGACACCTGAGGTTGTCCTCTGATCTTCAACCACATGCCATGGTATGAATACACCCACCCTCACTACACACACACTAACACACACACATTCATGTACTCATATAGGTCATATAGATACATTTGTACAAACCATACCCACGGACACAAACTTATTTTCCTAACTCAATGAGATTTACTTTGATTTTTAGAATCTGGAGAAAGAAGAGAAAAACAAAGAAATTAGTAGAAGAAGGCATACCATTGATTCTCACTGCATTCACTTCATCATCTTTTTATCCATTAATTTGTTTTTAATGTTATACAGTTGTATACCCATTGGTGGCAGTCCCATTAGGTCATACAGATAGACATGATTAAACCAACTGGATCAATACAGCAAAACCAAACTTCAACAGTTTGAGAAGGAACAGGCATGGAAGCGGGAAGGTATGAATATGAAGGTGTGATGGGGTATGTATGGAACAGAAAGCAACTCGAATGCATTATATGTCTATATGAAACTAATGAGAGCTAAGTGACAATTTAAAAAGGAACATAAAAATAAATATAGGATAAAAATTGAATAAAACGGGTTTACTTTTCAGATCATAGAAATCAGGCTACATAGGTGACTCAGTGATTAAGACCACTGGCTGCTACTTTGGTAACTAACAGCTGTCTGTAACTGCAGTTACAGGAGATTTAGCACCTTCTTTTCACCGCCGTGAACATGGCATGCAGATGTCACACAGAAAAACATCGACCAGAAAGCCCAGTTTCCTCAGAGAAATTCACTGATGGTTTAGAATCGTAAAATAAACAATTTTTTTTGTTCAAGAACAGATAAATCAAAAATATTTCAAAACTATCAAAAGTCAAATATTTTACTTTGTGTAGAATTCCACCCATTTTTTGTAAGACATTCTTTCCAAGCAATGAAATGACTTAGTTAGACTTAATAAAAAAATGCAGATTAATTAAAAAAATAATAAACATAAAATTGTAGGTCATTAACAGTAATGAGTATAGGAAATAAGAGAATTACAAACATTATCTAAAACAGCAGGAGAGTAAGTAGAATCTGATATTCCAAAGGCTTTGTCCTCTTCTGAATAAAGAAATATACTGAAAAAGTATCTACTTTTCTTGGAAATACGCTTTAAATTGAGGAATAAACCCAAATAGCATAGAATGTATAAATAGGATGTATAATTTCCAAAGTATTCTAGAATGGAAAATTTAATGAAGAATTGCTACTTCAAAGCCAGAAAGTGAATGAACAGAAATTCTACAGGCTTACTAGGTGACTAAGTGGGTAAAATGCTTGTCAAGAAGTATGACTGCTAGAGAACCCAAGTGAAAATGCTGAATATGAGGAGGTAGAGGCAAGTGGATCTCCAGTATCTGTACAGGCAACCCATCCTAACTAATGAGATTCTGGCCAATGAGGGACACTGTCTCAGAAAGCAAGAAAGACACTGCATGAGGAAAGACACCTGGTATTAACCTCTAAGTGCCACAAGCAAGTATCCACACATAAACCCACATAAAACTGGCCCACACCTCTACAAACACACCCACACAAAATAGTCTTAAAAACTAGACCAAAGAGATAACATGCTAGAGATTAATATGAATTAGCTAATTTTCTAGAAACAGAACTGTTGTCTAATTTGGAAATATGATGACTCTATATGTAATGGGAAGGTTAGGAATTTGCTGAAGTTTCTAAGGGACCTTTAAAGAAATAGCTCTTTCAATATTTTAAGCAGTTCAAGTACCAGTTCTGTCTGGAACAGACTCTTGAGATCTGAAGCAAGACAGTATTCAGTGGCTAATGGAAACTTCAAAAGGATACAGCAGTCAACCTGGAGGGTCTCTGCTGGTCAACTTTAGATCACTTTTACATTTAAAAATATTAGTTTATTATTATATTATTAACCTAGTGCATTATGTGTGTGCACTATGATACATCAAATATAATAAAAATAATTTATAGAATATTTTCAAGATCTGATAGAAGAGAACCCTATCATGCATATATATATAAGTGAAGTAAATAATAAGTGATTATAAAGGATATGAGTCTTTGATATTTTCTTTAGTTTTGAAATAGTTGATAGTTACAAAGTCATTCTCAGTGTATTCTGCAAAATGCAGTTATACAAATGTACATTTTATTATAATCTAGGTGTCTTTCAGTTCCTATGTAGATATCTGTTCATACCAGTTCCTGTAGAGGAATAGAATAGGCCTGTACAGGTCTAATAGCTAGGAAGGAATCAAATTTAAGGGTCCATATGAAGGGATCACATCCGGGGGTCTATATGACAGGATCACATTCAGAAGCCTATGGAATGTAGAAATTTAATATGAAATGTAGAAAGAATATTAAGAATGTTAGTGTGCATCTTTAATCTCAGTATTCAGAAGACAGTGATAGCACGTGATTTTTTTGGGTTTTCTGTTGTTTTTGCTTTTGTTTTTGTTTTTGTTTGTTTGCTTGTTTTTCAAGTCATAGTTTCTCTGCTGTAACTCTGGTTATCTTGGAACTCACTCTGTAGACCAGGCTGGCCTCAAACTCACAGAGATCCACCTGCTTCTGCCTCTGGGATTAAAGATGTAGCACATGCTTTTAGTTTTCAAGACAAGAACAGAAACAGGAAGCAAATTCAGAAGGAGTCACTGTCAAACAGGAAGTGACATCTGAAATGAATCAGAGTGAAGAGTAGGCAAAATGATGACTCAGAGGAAGAGTTGGCAGAGTGAATCAGAGGAAGACACACCGAATTCTCATGACAGAAAAGCAGGCTCTCAGCTGAGAGAGTCAAACAGTCAGCTACAGAAGCAGGCAGACTGGGGAAGAGACACAGAGGATAAGACACAGAGGCAGAGACACAGGATCAATCTGTGGAGTCTGAGGCAGAGACACAGGGTCAGTTTAGAAGTATCAGACAGGAAGAGTGAGTTCCTTTAAAGCCAAGCAGAGCACTTCAGTCAGCGAAGTTGCTGGAATCAGCCAGAGTTTTCCAGAGGCAGAAGAGTTCAGTCAGAAACTATCAGCCACTCTGAAGTTAAGTTTGAACCAGTCAGCATGGAGAAGCATTTGAGCCTGAACAGAGTTGATCAGTACAGCCTGAATTCAGGAGGAGCTAATCAGAGTGGCTCAGTCAGCAGTAAGTCTCAAATGCTTAAATGTTCTGAATTGAATGTAGACTGAAGCCTCCCAGTTCTAGGTGAAAGATTAGATTGTACAGAGGACAAAATGCTCCAGGGCTCCAGAACAAGGACCGGGAACTGAATTAGTCAAAGAATAAACTGCTTTTGGCCCTGAATCTATGACTAGAACTTTGAATATTTGCCTTAGCAACTACAAATGCTATCTTGAAGATGGGAATTCATCATGCAAACTTTCCACCTTAGTTTGTTTTTCATTACTGTGATAAAATAAAATGACCTAAAGCAACTCGGAAAGAAAAGTCTGATTTCACCTTACAGCTTATAGTCCATCATGAGGGAAATTCAGAGCAGGATTTCAAGGCAAAAATCCAGAAGCATGAACTAAAAGGAAAAACCATGGAGAAACATGATTTATTGGGTTACTCTCCATGGCTCACTCACCTTGCTTTTGTATAACTCAGGATTTCCTGTCTAGGGTAGTACCTACCACACACAGTGGTCAGAGCCCTCACACATCAATCATTAATCAAGACAATACCACCACAGGATTGCCTAGAAGTGTGAAGTCATACTTTCAATTGAGGTTACCTACTCTGAGATTACTTCAGTTTGTTTCAAATCTACATAAAAAAAGCAACACACCTTATTCCCAACAAGCCCCTTTCTACTTTTACGTCATTTGTTAAAATACTTTTGTGACCCACTGAGTTTAATTACAATAGCTTGTATGATATTGAGTTGGTGGTTATTTTCTGAACATGTTATTAGTGGTTACATCACTAAAGGAATGACACCTTTTCTCCTGTTTGTAGTTCTTCAGAGAAGAGTGGGGCTTCATGTTGAGGGATCTCTTCTTGTCCAGATTTTGGGACTTCCAACAGTGACATCTTTCTGGCATATCACAGCTGAAGGACATCACAGAGGATGCAGATTTCATCTGCTTTGAGAATGACTCTCACTATGTAGCTCTGCCTGGCCTGGACTTCATTTCTAGACCAGCCTGGCCTCCAACTTGCGAAGATCTGTCTGGCTGTCTTTCCCAAGAGCTGCGACTAAATCTGTGTACCAGAACACTGGACTCGATTTTTGGAGAATTTAATCATTGCATGAATATGATAATGCCAGATCCTAATGAAGAACCTGCAGTTAATAGAAACTTATTTTATAAAATTAATTTATATGTTTCTATAATGTAAAAGATGCTTAAGTTTCAGATTAAAGCACTAGACATAAGATAACCTTGTAGGTGTGTGCTGTGGGTTCACTGGACTCTTTCTCTAAATCCATATAACAGAACATACATCTCAGAAACATAAATAAAATCATTCTATGTAACTTAAAGATAATTTTGTGTGATTAGAATAATGTAATGTTTGCAAGGTAAGGGCCACCTGCAAGATAGCTCTATTAGGAACCAAGCCTAAGGCAGACTCTGATATGCTATTAACCTAACTCCAAAGTTCTGCTGATCTGTTAATGAACCAACCCTAAGCTGTAAACCCTGAAAGCACAAAACTAATGCCCACTGGAATAACACAGAAATTTGAACTTTAGAGATGGTCCCTAGGATGAAAGTGCAGTGGGGATACTGCATCTCAAGTCCCTTCAGGGATACTCCATCAGGAAGGGGATTTTGAGACTGACTACTGTGTGACTGGTTCTTGTGATTGTTGAGTTTGTGGCACCCTTGCTGATTTCCCACATGCTCATCTGTCAGCGTTAGCCATTGCCCAGTGCCTTCAAAGACCTTCTGGGACTTACAATAGTGTCATCTTCCAGGCCAATCACAGCTGAAGGACCTCACAGTGGATGCAGATTGAGCTTGCTACCAAACCATTCTCTCCTGAGAGGTTTCCCTAGTGGAAGCCTGTATCATTTGGTGAGATGTCTGTTTACGTGAGATTACTGTAATCTTTATCATAGCATAGTACTTAAAAGGATGTTTGTGTGAATAAACGTAGCACTTTCAAAAAGCAAATCTCATGTAGACGTCCTAAAATTTCAAAGCAGCTCTCAGCCCACCAGCAGTTTTCTCCACAATATATATCTGCTCTTGGTTTTTATCCTGGCTGGAGGCCAGAAATTCCAGAACTGTCTTGGGCTTCTGATCCCTGCTTTGGTTCCTAGATAATTTTGAGGTTATTTTACAGAGAAGAAAGCTGGGAATAGGAATACAGAAACTCATCAATTTTGTCAGGGAAACAAAACACTAGTTATACTACTGTATTTGATGATGCCAAGAACTCTAGGGAGAGTTGTTTCTTGGTTGTTCATTTCTTATATGAGCATGTCTGCCAAAAGGCTACATATAAGGATATGACTAACACTCTAGTCTAGTCTAGACACTTATCCCTTCTGGTGAACATCTTTATAATTAGACCTCTATATCTTCATAGTGAAGCCTTTCCCTAATTTTATCACACTTCATTGATGATCTTAGGGTTACCCTTTAGATGGGGAGATGTTACAGTAACCTTAATTAAGGGTAACAGTTTTTCTTGGACCACATAGAGAGCTTGATTTTTTTGTTCCCTGGAGGTTTGTGAACATATAAGACTAATGCCTATTTCATGGCTGAATTTTTCAAGGTAAGAAAATGTGGGATTTGCTGACCTAACAAAGGTACACAGACAGTACCTTGCATAGAGAGAATGCTTCAGTATTCTCATGTTTCTCAAAGCAAGAACACCTCCGTCCTCACTGTGGTTCTATGTGGCATAGATGTTTTAGTAAGTGAATGGTAACCCTGCCCAACATTGACACTCAGCAGGTACAAAAAGAGTCAGCAGAAATGGAAATGTATGTGATTAGTTCAGCAAGGTATAGTTGAAATATGCCCACTGACTTGAGTGTCCTCCAAATTCTAATTGACACCTTCAGATAACTGAAGATTATAGCATGGTTAATCTTGATTGACAACTTGACTTCATCTAGAATCAACTAAAACTAAAAAATTCTGTAAGGGATTTCTTAATCAGGATATTTGAACCAGGAATATCCATCTTAAATATGGGCCACATCCTCTGATGGAAGCCCAGTTTAAATAAAGAACATTAAAGATGAAAACGTTGTATTCTGCCTGTCTGTCCTTCCTCACTGTCAAATCCATGTGTCTTGTGGTTTTAGCTTTTCTTTAAAGATACTAGAGTAAATGTCTGGATTCTAATGTAGACAGAAGACCAGAAGTTCTCTGGGAATGCTACAGTCCTTCTGTTCTAGACTGGGACTACTGAGTTGCCCAGTGGACTGGACAACTACTACATTCTTGGCCTAGCTAATGTGAAATGTCACTATTCGACTGTTAGGACTACATCCTGTAAGCCACCATAATAAATCCCCTTTTTTAATAATAATAATAATAATAATAATAATAATAATAATAATGACTTATTTTTTAATTCCATCAGTTCAATTTCTTTAGAGAAAGAAACATTATGAAAATCTAAATGTTTGCCCCTCCTTAGTTAAGAGTTCTTTCTCTTCAGTGTTTTCCCCTTCAGATGTAATATGAAACTAGATAATTTTACTTGCAAAAAAGCATCAAATCAACATTAGCCAATCAGCATGAACGAACTTAGGTTCAGGATAAACAATGATTTATCTGAAAGGAACTATTCTATAGTAGGAAACATTAAATAGTAGTATTTTCTGTCAAATTCTGTAAGACATTTATGACAAAGAATTTGAATCCTTATCTCTCACACATTGTAGGACTCATTTTATCATTTTATTTCCCTCAACTGGTAAGACCTTTATGCAAATGTTTTAATCCCCCGACCCAGAAAAGCATTGTTTACATAAAAACTTTACTGCATTCCAGAAGCTTGACAACCTGGAGCTGTGACCCCCTCTTCCCTCTATCTTGGATTTTCTTCTTGGCAATTCTTTTAAAACTGGATTAAAACAATTCTTTTAACAGATTAGACTGTTAGATTAGACCTTAGCCAAATGGGGAAAAAAGACAACACCACTCAGGACTTGTATTTGAATATAAACTATGAGCCATTCCCACCCTGGGGACCTGGATCTTCTGCTTCTGTGAGTAGTGTGTATTCTTGATCAAGATTAAGTTTTTTTTTTTTTTTTCCTGTGTTGACACTTTAAATGGATTGTTGATCTCTTTCTTTGCAACCCCAAAATCATTTCTAACAACAGAGACTTTTTTTTTCTTTCTAAAGAGTGATCACAGTAATCAAGATGTATCAGATAACTCATCTGCTTCTGTTTACTAACACTGTAGAAAAATTTTGTCACCCAATTAGCATTATGAAAAATCAGCCAAATTATCAGAAACAGTACTAGAATCTATTTCAGCAGTTTAGCTCCATGCTCTGGATCAATTGTGAAAAGTATTTGCTGTTTATATAGAAGAGGTCTCACTGTGTCTGTGAATTCTTTTTAATCTATAACAGTTCTGACAACAATAATGTAGCATTTTAGTGGTTACTTTAGGTATTGTGTTATATTTGCAAAACCTATCTCAGTCAAGTTTTCTTGACTAATATTTACCAGTGTGACTACAATGCACAAACCATGGTTCCTTTCATCTGAATTCAGTCCCTTGATATTTCCTTCTCAGTGACAACTACAACATACTATTATATCATTTTTTTGGGGGGGGGGTTTCAGAAATTTGGAGGATCTTAGGGAGGAAAGACAGAGGGTTGATCTTGTACAAGGAAAAAAAAGGCCAGGTCTTTCCTTAGGTAATAGGGAGCAAAGAAAATCTTAAGAATCTTATGAGAGAGGAAGCCTCTACACTGACTGATTTACCTACCTGCATCTGCATGGTAGGTGGAACTGGGATTCGACTTATTCAGAATTTTATTTAGAAAAGAATCATGTGACTTCAAATTAACCTTACTAAGAGGATTCACATTTTTTATTCAGAATTAAGTTCACAATGATAAAATAGCATATATATATATATATATATATATATGTATACACACACACACACGCATGCACATGCACGCACACACACACACACACACACACACATATATATATATATATATATATATATATATATATATATATATATATATTCACAGTGGCTCCTTGCTCACTGCCACAATATCCCTACTTCACAACAGAAAGTTATCTCCTTGTATTCTATAATTCCGTCGTGGTTCCTATGATGTTTTTCACCTTGGAATTCATTAGAATCCTTGAAGGATTTAAGGATCCTGATGCTGTGACCCAAATCTAGAAATTAAAAATTCAAAGGACACGATAGCCTCTTATATTCCCTAAACACATCTCATATATTCCAAGATACCTTCCAGGCACGTATCCTAACAGGAGACAGTCAGCATCCACAGGTAATGTAGCTTAAGGCAACAGAGAAAAAGGCGTTGGTTTATTTTTGTAGTCCTCATCTAAAGCTTTTAGATGATACAAGAATAAAAAACAGAAGAACAAGAGAAGCAACCATATCTACATCAAGAGAAAAAACAGTCAGAGCCACTGGGCAGAGCAGAAAGAGGGAGACAGAATAGGGTAGTTGGACTGTGGTCCCAAGTATGTGGCTACTATTGTGAATTTCCAACTATACCCCTCAGTCTTTATAACCAGTACCTTTAGGTTTTTAACCTTTCAAACTTTGTTTTGAGACCTTAACTGATTAAATGTTTGACTCAGTGTTTCTAGCTTACAGATCACAAAATGCAAGTAAAGCTATCATTATAGTTTTTACTCATTACCTAAGAACAAAATTTGCATTTAGTAATTTATGCTGTATTTAAATCATTTTAAACCATTACTTACCTTAGCAATAAATAGGTGTTAGAAAATAAGACTTAAGTATTGCATAATCGTTGTCAATAGTCTCAATACATCAGGAATTTGCTTATAGCACTATTTTTTTTTTTTTTGAGATTGAATGTACTACTTACCTTAAAAGGTTTTTGATCATTGATAAGGAAACTAAATCAATTGAAGTTCATGAACAAAAAGCAGAAAAAGAGTTACAGATGTGATGCTGTAAGTGTTGGAAAAATAGATGCATTTCCATTTTGAAAATTCTTATTCTTTTATCAAATAATCTTTTGTTGTTATCTAGAAGATTCAAGTAAAAATAAAAAGTTACTAGATGATTACTATCTGGTAGGAAAATGTCAGAGTCAATGTCAACTGACATCTACGACAGCACAAAGTATATGGGCATCTGTTAGTCCTGTTTTTTTTTTGTTTTTTTTTTTTAAGATTCCCTATTCAACAGTATTAGAGCTTCACTGGGACAACTGGGTTTTCATCTTTGGCCATTACAACATCTAGCTCCAGAGTACTTTCTGGAGCAGATAGGCTTTATTTGTGAATTTGTTTAAATGAAAGATGAGGATTGGCTCAGCTTTTCTGTATTAATTGTGTATATTAAAATGTTATCAAAGAAGAATGTACTTTAGGAAAAGTGATACTTTCTACATTTGTTTTACACTAATGTTTTAATTCTATTAACATCTCTATTTCCTACATCTTCAAATGCAGCCCAAATGATTTATATATGTAAGATAATTCTAGAACGATAAATGGCTTTGTGCATATTATATATGTGCTAGTCCAGTGAAAACACAAGGAGAAAATCTAAATTACCATGAAATTCTACCAACTCAAAGAGATTTTTATGACATTCTAACATAAGTTTTACCGGCATAAATACATAAAGACAGAAGACAAAAATCTATTAGTAATGATCATATAAACATCTTTGATTTTTATTAAGAAAAACTATAATTTGTTAATATTCTTTTTCATGAATTTACTCAGGTCATTAATTTTAACCAAGAAAAAAATCTATTTTTCCATTCTCTCATGAATGCTTATAATATTCACAGGAACAGCAATCCTACGTATTTTCAAATGTTGTACTATAGACTGATTAAAGTGTTTATATATTGTTAAGGGATATTTTAATTTCAAGCTACTAAAGGTAGCTTTCTGATGATATAGTAGAAAGCAAACCATGAAGTTAGAGTTAGAAAACCACACTCTTACAGATATGGAAATGATATATTTTGTTCCATCAACATGTCTGCTTTACATTATTCAGCATAAAGCTTTGTGAAACAAGAATCATGGGAATATAAGAAGATAAAGGAAAAAAGGTAGAAATAACAGCTTCATAAACTGAGAAATGTACATAAATAAATCATGTATATGTGGGCAGTTTGCTTAGCTGGCAAGAAACAAAATATGGAAAATCTGCTTGTTAAACAATAACTACAGAGTGTGCTTTTATGATGTTTTTCACCACAGTAATTCATATTAGAGATAGAAGCAGTTGCATGTTAAATAAAATCATTGAGCATTGCTCCCTTAGCATTGCAAAGAGCTGACTTATGTTGTTTTTAGATGCCTCCCATTAGAAAGTAAATATTCCTTCAATGCAATGCATTTCAGAAACTATAATAAAGACAAATGGTAAATAAAGTCACAAGGCGATTTCAGACATTTTTATTAGGAGATTGTTGAAAAGAAAAAGAAAATTAAATACAATAACAGTAAACGTGGTTCTCACATTGAAACCAGGCTCAAATAACTAGGCTACCATAGAAAAATTTCCAATTCTTGCATTATGATGTAAAAACAGATTTTTGTACAGATTTTGTACAACAAAATTCGTAATAACCTTTTATCATTTTTAGAAAACTTTAAATATATAGATAAAAATAGACAATTTTCATAGGTCCTACATGAAGATGAGTATGTTCTGTTCCAAGGGCTTGCATAGAGCGCAAATGTGGTTATAATATAGAACAACTAGACGTTAATATTTGTAAGATTACAAAAGCATGGAAACCATAAAATGGGCACAATTTTACTTGCTTACACCAAAACACAAATCTCTAAACAAACCTGTTTAACTAAAAAGAGAGAAAAAATTAAGTTACAAACTTACAATAACATTTTGTGAATTGGAATATTTACAACAGGTTAATAAGAATCTCTTAACATATAGTTGACAGCTTTTGTCTTCAATCCTTCTAAACGTTCTTGTTATGTTGAACCAAACACTAAAGCATTCTCAGAGGTCTTTCACATATGTATTTAAAACTATTTACCCCACTTAACAGATGACATTATGCCAGGAGCAGAGCAATGGCCCACTCTACTGCCTATATAAATTGTAGGCTTAAAAAAAAGTGTTAAAAAATATGACTCCAAAGCTTGCCACAATCTATCCAATTTTGTATTGTAATTAATATTACAAAGTATTGTAATCCTTTCAAAACTGTAGGAAGGGAAAAACAAACAAAAAATACATGTAAGTAGAATCTCTTTTGCTCAAACAACAAAACTTAATCGTAGAAGAATTATGCTCAGCAAACCAAGTTTCTACTAAGCAGTTACTAACAATATTTTAAATTAAAGTATTATTCCCTTTTAAAGCAAGCTAAAGGAAGAACTGTACATATAACCTTCTGCTGTATTAAAAATGGACTTAACTGGCTAACAGCAAGTTACAGCCAAGAATTAGTCAGGTTTCAGAACTGCAAGGAAGACCTAATATGTAGAGAAGCTTAATGACACAATATCAGTAACGGTGAATTTCTTAAACCAAATAGTGATTTTCCAATTAGAACTATCCTTAAATATGGAAGCTTTCCTTAGCTTCCTTAGACTTGTTATGTTGCTGTTTTATGGTAATAAATAATATTATAATCACAAAATCTTAAGATGACAGAAAAATTATGAAGTGTACAGTGACTTCACTGATTCATATAAGTCTTTCATGGTGTCACTCCCGATGTGTGAAAACAAAGGTAACTTGAGCATGTAATAAGCACTGCTTGCAGCTTTACTTCCAGTTATATGCACAAATGTGAAAACACATACTGTAACTTTCAAAAAGACAGTGAAAAGAACACGTAGCCACCCTTCCCTCTGAACAGGGCGGGAAGCACAGCACAGTTGAACTTCATCACTCAGGGCTACATGGTATTGGACCAATACACCAAGGGTTTGTTAAGTTTTGTTTTTCAGCAACATTAACATAATATGACATTAACATATAAAAATATCTCTGGTGTTTTGATTTGCTGGTCAGCCACAATTCATCCTCTGTAGTGCAGTTTGGGGTACTCACTAGGGATCAATGTACAAATAACAGTGGCTGACACAGAGTTCTGATGTCACCAGATGCATAAGATCTCATTCATTAATACTGTGATTCCAGACAAATATTTACATGCCTGCATGCGTTAAAACCAGAAAGACGTCTTTCTGACCAACAGGGTGACAAAACGTATTTTCTAAAATTTTCATTTGCCTAAACGCTAGTATACTACTGCATACATAATACCTTCCTGTGAGTTTTTTGTTTATATACTGTACATGTGACCAACAGTTCGAGTAAGAAGCAACATTATTATTTTTAATCCTATATACCACTACCAGTTTGGAATGAAAACCTGCTTTATTTATATATATATTTATATATATTTTTATCTTTAAGAAAAAGAGACCATCAGTGAAACCTTTTGGCTTATATTCAGTGCTTCTTTTTCAGATATGCAAAATGTATTTTCATCGCGTTGTTAACATCCGTTTGTTGGTCTTTCTGAAAGTGTATGAAAAAAGTCTTCAGGAAAAAACCCGCAATTACAGAGTTTAAAATCGAATGTAACAGAATGCTCTCACGTCTCTCATTTTTCCTCACAGAATCCTCTATGCTCCTTAAAAGTTCTTCCCCATGTTTTCTTGCTGGTTTGTGTGGGACACAATTCTGTAAGTCTGGGTGAACACGGCTACAGAGTCTGTGCTCGGCTACAGAATTTTCAGAAGAGGAAAAATGGTTCATTCCATTAAGAAGAACAAAAAGAAAACATACTAAATCTAGGTCTTTCTCAGACCCATCTTTAATTCTGTACACAAGTATCAGCAGCACAGGTGAGTTATTAACTGTAAGAAGTTTGACATGTGTACGTTTATAAACATTCTCAGTCTCTCGTATGAACCACAGGTGAAAAATTAATGGAGGAAACTTTTCTGCATGTGTAGAATACTTAAATGCTAAAGAATGTTAATACACAAAATTGAAGAAGTTCCTTTATATGGACTTTATTGGGTTTTTTTTTTTTTCCTGCACTTTCCAACGATGAATACTCCAGAGTTCTGAAGTCGATGATCGATTTCTTCAACTGGAAAGATTCAATACATGACGGTAGTTTTCAAATACAGTCTTCCATCTAAAACAAATGATAAAAATAATCAAAGACAATACTTGAGGGAAAATGTGGATATAAGAAATATGAAATTTGGTATGAACTTCTGGTTTTTCCCTTCCTTTGACTCGCTTCAGATGTAACAGTTTTCACATATTCTCAAAATTAACTTCATAATTACATGAGTTCATAGGATCAAGGAGAATGCAGAATACTTAGTTCTCATAAATATATATTTGCTACAATGATATCAGTTCCAGACCACTCAGAAAATAGATAAGAGTGTGTGCGTGTGTGCATTACTGATATGCAAAGCTAGTGACTTTCTGTTGAATGACAATTACTTCTACCAAGCTTGCAGAACCAAATTTTCTGGGAATGCACTCAGGTGTATCACCATCACCGGATCCTGGGTGTCTTCTCACTCTCTAGCAGTGTTCTTAAATGTGCTACGCAATGTAACTAATGCGCACATGCATTGATATTGACTTGGAAGCTACCAACATTATTTCAACACCATCAATAAAGTAGAGCTTTTCTTTATTGTAGTGACATAAACTGAACAAATTGATGTTAAGATATAAGTATATTATCCAAACTTAAAACACAATTTTGTGGGAAAGGAAAAATAGTGAAATCTTGGATATATTGTGCATCCTATTTGAATGAAGCAGAAATAAGAACTGGGAAATCAATTATCCAATGCAACACAAAAAAAAACAAAACAGAAATCCATTTTGCAGATATATTATACTCTAACCTGTACCCTCTGTGGTTGACTTAATATTCAGATGTATATAAAATATGGCAGAATTGGGAATTTTGACAGTTACAAAAGAGGACAGAATGATCAGAAAAAGGTTTTCCAAACTTTGAAAAATAAGTATCAGTGTTAATAGTTTCAAAGGGTCTGGTGGTTTCCACAATCAATCTACAAGGAAATAGAAACAGCTTAGAATAGAATTCAGGAAACAGAAAAGTTTGTTGTTGTTGTTGTTTTGGTTTGGTATTTTTGTGTCTCACTTAAGTGCTGTTACACAATCTAGAGCAGGTATACATAGTAATTAGTATGAAACTTCTGTCAATGGTAAAGCATTTTTCACTTCATAGAAACAATGATATGGACAAATTCAATATTTCTACCATGTTTTACCTTAGTATAATTTGAAGAAATACAATTTTACCTTCATAGTGTCATGAAACACCTTGATACCGTTCTGCAGTATGCTAAGCTCTATTCTGCCATGACATACTTGGCCTATTCTTTTTAGAAGTCTGGAAAGTTAGTACTCTCTCCCTTCAATGTACTCTTCTCCTTCATTTTAAAACTTTGTAGCTTTAAATGTGTCTGGCTTTTGTTTGACAGTGTATGAACCCTAATATTTGATTATGAACCTTCAAACTGGTAAATCCCATGAAGGATATCTCTGTTCCTACCAATATTGAAAGCAGAAAGATTTACCACAGTGCTTGCCTTAGTTGTTTTGGAAAATGTTAAGCTTCCTAGAATATTTAAGACATTTGCTTATTATAGGTATGTGTGTGTGTATGCATGTGGGCTTGTGTGGGCTTGCATCCCACTGTACATGTGAGTGTGTAGTGGTGGCTCTCAGTGGACTACTTGCAGAAATCAGTTTTCTCCTTCCATTATCTCTGTTAGTGGTAAGGAATTCAGATCATTGGGCAGCTTCCTTTATACACTGAGCCAACTCCACATGTTAAACTTTTGAAGAAATAATATTTGTAAAATTAATTAGGATGTTATAAAAGTTTACATTTAAAATTTTAAATAAAACACTCTTAAATTTTAAAAGACATTCATAACATTAGCTATATTCTTTGCATGTTTGTATGTGTGGCATGTGTAAGTGAATGCCATAAGTGTGTGACTGCATCACAGAGGCCAGAAGAGAGCATTGAATCTGTTGGATTTGGAGTTACAGAACATTTTGAGCAGTCCAACTTTAGGTTCTAGGAACCAAACTTATGTTCTCTGGAAGAATAGGAGGTACTCTGAATCACTAAGTTATCTCTCCAACACTTGGTTGCCTTTGTACACATATGTCATTCTTACCTTCAGGCTAGGCAACCTAATACAAGTACTACATCATTATTCCCCATATTATGTTTATGCATTTCTGTATGTTGTAGCCACAGAAAATATTGATTCTTGATGCTGAGTAAATTTTACCAAAAGTATTGTGAGATATGAAATCCAAATGTATGAAAGGTTCAATCTCAAGGAAAACAATAATAGTGATTATTATCAGTAGAGCTAATATTTTCCCAAGCATATATTCTGTTAAAGATATGTTAAAGATTGTTAAGTCTTAAGTGTGGAGACGGGCAGGAGAGTAGAGGAGCAGAGAGTGTTGGAGCATGCTGAACTAACACTAAGGGTGTTAGAAACGACCATGTGGAAATTTACTATTTCATAAACTTTACACACAGATACACCCCCTATAAAAGAGATTAATGTTCCCCTCCAAAATCAGAAATTGACAAATTAAAATCCCAATGCCAGATGTTGGAACTTCCTCTGGATTTGTTAGTCAGGGTTGTCAGGCACAGGCTATTGTCATTGTTCGTGGTTGCCTAACATTGCCTGATCAGTACCAACTTAATTCTGCCATGTCTTGTAAGACCCTATTCCTTCAGATTTACTGACAGGAGATGGCAAAATTAAGTTGGTAATGATCAAGAACCTTACTTCACAGTACTGGCAGGTGCTATTCAGGAAGCTGGAGGAGTAAAAATCATCATGACCAGTGTGGCAAGGTAACCCCATAACAATATTGGCAGAAATGTATGGGGATCAACAACTGCTTTCTTATTGGATTTAAGGACAACTCCAAAGGAGGAAGTGGTGATTAATAATGTAAAACTGGCCAGGAACAGAAGGCTTGAAGGCTCCAGGGATGGACTTACTTCTATTATTTCGCTAAATGGGAATAGCACCAAACTGTCCTCCAAATTCATGGCTCTAGACCTGTAGATTAAGTGATGTTTTCAGATTTCATCAACGTTACTTAGTACAGTGGACACTGTTTAATACCCAAACTTACAACTGGTGCAATTGCAGAGTATATGTATCTGTGAAGCTCAGCCAAAATGGGATATTTATGTCACCCTCCACCCACTCCCTCGGTGTTCAAGGTCCATCCTGGAAGATCAAGCAGAACAATTGTAAGAGACAGAGATCAGGTGGAACTGGAGGATTACAGTGTCTTCTGGACATGACAGGACCCTTCAACTCATGAACTCATAGCAGCTTTGGTTGCCTGCTCAAGAACTGCATAAGATGAGCCAGTCAACATTCCACTATAAAGTAGAAAGAATATCAGAAGCCTCTTACCCTCACTAGAAGCTACTGATGCTTGATGGCTTCTGAAGGAAGGAAATCCAGATTTTCTTAAAAATATTACCCCTGGTAGGTGGACTGGGCTCCAATGAATGATCCCATACCCATGAGAATATGTGTAGCACAAACACAGTTCTGTGGGTTATTTTAAAAATGTGGAAGAAGATAGGGATTTGGGAGCAGATTTGAGTTAGGGCAAGGGTAATAATGAGTGTGAGAAAAGTACATTGTATGGACAAGCGAAATTCTAAAAGAATCGATAAAAATATAATTATATCTACACTTCCCTGTGACTCAAAAGGATAGGTATTCTTATTGTTTTACCCAAATAAGGAGTTGAATGGTTGAGGAAGCTCAGTGGCTCACACATTTTCAGAGAAAAACAAATGGAAATACAGTGGTCTGATATTAATAGGAATACAAATTCTGTGTCTACTCTATTATGTGTCTTTTCCTTAAGTAAACAATGGAAGAAATTTAGAGTTTCTGGCTTGCACATCCAGCTCATGGCTCATTCCTTCTCCTCTGCTCCAAGGACAGGGCCTTCCCTTTGCTCTACACAGCTTATAATCAAAACTGGAGTTCTTATATTCTAGTTTCAATAAAAAAGCCCTGGTTTTCCTTTGACACAATGATTGTTTGCTTTTGTATGGGAGGTTGATATGACAGGAAAATCATCAGGCTAAACTTTGTGCATGGGAGTAATTAATTAAAAAGTCTGTTCTAATTAAAAGCATTTGGGAGTAGGGGTTGAGTGCAACTATTTAAATTACAAATTCCTGATAGTTTCAAAGTTCACTGTGATTTGATACTTTCAGCCATAATTTGGTACACAAGAAACTATCTTGATCACTGAATAGTTTATCACAGGTGTGAGTTTTTGCATGTTGCTTATTACTATGCAGATTTAGATCTACAGATAACAAAATAAGGAATTATTTTAAATACCTTCATAAAAATAAACTCAGTGCCTTGCTTTTTTTATTTTTTAGTTCTGGAAACTGAATTCAGGTCCTTGGAATGATAGGCAAATGTTCAAATACTTTAATTTAACACTGAACATCTATCCAGTATGACCTCAGAGTCATACTAATGTTGAAAATCATAAAAGCAGATTCAACAAGGTTATGGATTTTATATGATATTAATTTGTATGAAAAGAGAGGAGGAATAAGGAATCTGCCATGAAATTTCCACCTTCGTTTTGTGTTCACATAGTGAGTTTAGTTTTTGGGCTTCAAGTTTTGGCATGTGTTATTGTTTGAAGTAATTGATACCATCTAATGAAAACTACTGTCCTAATTCCACATGTAAAAATTACACTATTGAGTAAAAACAAGTTTTATAAAGCTAGGGAGGTATCATTCTGTTAATCACATCAATTAACGTAATTTTATCACAGAAGATAACCTGTAAATGACAACAACTTCAAATTGCTTTATCAAATGTTACCAATGATATCCTTTACCACTGGGTGACAGTCAATCCAAGGAGAGTATGCTAGTGAAAAATATCACAAAATATAGGAATGGACATATGTTTTAGTTTTAATAGAACTTCCTGACAAACATTTACAAGGCTCTCCTATCTTTTGCATTAAGGCCTTAAACACCATGTATCCTATGAGGAAGTAACTTTATTAAAAATGGCACTTATGTATTCAAAACCCATATTCAGACACCTGTAATCTAACAAAGGTTACAGCTTTCACAAAACAGTTGTATGCACACATACTTTACTACTCTAGGTTGGAGCAAAATATTATTAACACAGGAGAAAGTCAACATATAAAATTATATATCTAGAATGTTTAATATTTGCCTAAAGAATATGAGGTTAATATAAAATATGTTAGCCCAAACCTTGTCTCAACATAATGTCTTAATCATGTGAAGCAAAGGAAATCAAAACAAGCGATGAAAACAAATGTTAATGATTCATGTGATATTTGATAAGACAACGAAAGGAAGTCAAAATAAAAGCAAACAAACAGGAACAGATGGGAAGGATCTTTGTCAAGTCATAACCCCTCTTCTAAAACCCCCAAAGGAAGAGGCTAATTAAAGAAAATATTGTTTCTTGGTTTTTTATAATTTTATATTTAGAATAAGAACATTCTGCTACTGCTAAAGCAAAGAAGCAGAGACACAAAGTCTACATTGAACATGAGAAATATTTTAAGAGAGACTGATGTTCAGCACAGACCAGTTTATAGGAGGATCCTGAGTAAACATAATTTCTTCTCATGAAATGCAGATAACAGCAGTGCAAGCGATTTCCAGATGTTTGAATACTAACATATCCGAGGTTATGCTCCAATATAATTAAAAAGTAAAAGCTGAACAGTGTTGTAAACATGTTTTAAATTTTAATTTAAGGTTATAGCTGAAGAATCAGGAGTCCATAGAAATGGATCACATTTGAGGAGAACTAAATCCTAAATTTTGTTCGTTGGCTTTTCATATGAGCAGGTGGTTCTATTCAAGAGAACAAATTGAGACTAAAGCCCACAGGTAGGACACTAAGGCTGTGTGTGTGTGCTTTCAATAAACCAGTATAAGACATAGGTAACATATTATCCAACAGACTAATATGGCACATCTAGTTGAATACATGTTTTATTATTAAGCCATTGTGAAATAATTTATGAGGAAAACTATTTTATTATTTATTTTCAGCAAGTTTTGGGGATTAAAGCTCAGGTCTTGCACAATTTGTCTATTGTTTTTCTATCTAATAGGAAATAGACAGTTCTACTTTTCACACTAAAAAGTCCTTTTGATACACTCTGTCATTGAGTTAACCACTAGAATCTCAAATGTAGCTCTTGATGATGATCAAGAATGGGGATAAAAATTACCATAAAGAAAAGTATTCAAATACTTTTTAGTTCTCTTCCAAGAATAAAATGACTGGGAGAGGACACAGGTTAGGATATAAAAGGCTATTAAAAGCTATATTTCATAGACTGATAAGAAAGTAACCTTTAGACAAAGACAGTACAGAAGAAACTGTCATTCCTATAAAGGAACTCTAGATAAGCATAAATAACAAGGATAAATCAAACTGCTGATAGGGTGATCCTCTGAAGTGGATGAAACCAGACCTAGGAATCCTGCTGGGGCCGGTTGATCTGATCTCAACACCCTTTCTAAATGGGGAACTAAACAGATACATCAGCAACAAAAGCTGAACCAGAGAATTTGTATAGAAGGCAAATGAATGTCTGCACATAGAGATGGTTAGACACAGAGAACTTGGAAGTTATTTACTAAACTGAAGTCCAGGGTAACACACCTTCACAACATGGCCAGGCTAAGTCTCAGTATCACAGTTCTTCCTGTAAGTGATCCTGTCTTAGAGAGGAAGCTCTCTGTGTGATTATATTGTCAGGAATGTTGACACTCTGTGGGAAAATAGGAATTCACTTCCAAAGGAAAGATAATCTTACTTTATTAAATATTAAAAATATTTTACAAAATAGAGAAGAATCTCTGTAGTTCTATGTAATCATAGATGCCTTTAAAGTCATATTATCATAACCAAGCACAAATGATAAATAATTACATAATTAATAATAATAATAATAATAATAATAATAATAACAATAATAAATTATTAAAGTATTTCATGTACAGGTATATATAGGCAGTTCTACTTTGATGTTTTATTATTTTAAGGAGTCTTCCCTAAAAGGTGTTTTAGCACAAATGATTAGGTTGCACTCACAAAGACCAAATTTCATGTCCAAATATGATTCCATTAGAACTTACATGGTTTTATAGGCACTATCAGAGGACTCAAATTGCTTCACTATCAAATATTTTCACTGTATTAACTAATGCGATGCTTTAAATGACTAAAAATCTGGTTGGAATCTAATTAGAGAAGATTAAAAAACATTGAAATCTTGTGTATTTCTATTACTGCAGGAATTGCCTAGCCTCTGAAAAGTGCTCAGTAAAAATACATGGAAACCAAGCTTATAGAGCAAAATAAAGGAAGACCAACATTATATGCTAATGGAGGTAACACCCTGAAAGAACATAGTTTCACTGTGTCATATACTGGCTAATAAATAATGACTTGGATCTAATGATGAAGAAGGATCAAATTCTAAATAAGAAACATTCTAGTAAAAGATGCAGTATACTCTTCACAACTACCTGTTTCATATGCTATCTTTTTTCATTATTTATTTATTTGAATAAATAAATTTGTTTTTTTTTGTTTTATTGTGTTTTTTAATTTATTTTTCTTCTTTTATATAATACATATCAACACCCCTCATACCCTCCCTCCATATGCTACTTTTTCAAGGCTAACGAACTATTCAAGATTAAAAAGACTGAAAATCAATAGCAATTTAATATAACATGATCCTAATTTGGATTCCTCAATATAGGAAGGAGATGCAAGACATTTTTGAGTCAAATAACAAAAATAGAATTTGACAAGATAAAAGTATCGTGTCAATATAATATTTGCAACCTGATAAATAGACTGTATTTGAATGTGAACATCCTACTAGTAAGAAATACTCCCTGAAATAAGAATGGACAAGTTTTACAAGCAAAGAACAATAAGATATATCTTAATCTCCAATTCTTTCACATTATCAGATTGAGAAAAAAAATGATGAAACACACACAAACAAAATATGAATCTCACATGAACCTTGGCTGTTTCTCCAATTTTTTATCATTCCTCTGCAAGTTTAGAGTCAAAATGTAATTTTTACTTAGTTTAAAATTTTATTTTTAACTGATACAAAAAAGTTAGGGTGCTAGGTAAACGTTCCACATATATATTGCATAATGTATTTATTGTATAATGTTTTAAAGAGGTTAAACATACGAATACCCTAAAATTTTTACCATTCATTTATGTCAAAACATCAAATTTGAAGAGCATATTGCTTCCCTGAGTTAAAATTATAATATATATGAAATACCAGATATTAATTAGTAACTAGATGAAAATGTAATTTTCCCCTACTGCCACACAGTTTCACTCATTATACAAACAGTATTCACATGTTAAATATTTTATCTACTTATTAATCACACTTCCTAGAATTCTTATTCAAGTATTAGGTAGAAAATAAATGGTTAGTGATTTTCTTACCAGAGTTCTTTAGAGAAACCTGGTTCAGGTGTTAGGGTGTAGACATAGGATAGATTCTGATCTATTGTTCTATCATTTTGCAACGGTAAGCTTATAACTGTAAAGTTTATGAAGTCTGCTTAGCTCTGTAGTTAGGAGTGCATATGTTAATGTGTATTTGTTCTGAAATAAAATGTTCCCTCTGATTAACTGTGTTTGAAATAAATATTTGAATACCTTTTAAATATTTACCACAAACAAGAACAAATAAAAAATAAGAGCACAAACCTATTTAATGTTTCGTTTCTTCTATAAATAAAGGAAAGGCGCATTGCTGATAGGTCAGCTTTGATAAAGTATTTGTGTGTTTGCGAACATTCTAATTAAGCATTCATTAGTCAGAAACTAGAACCCATCAGGATGGTTAATGTACCAGCAAGTCAGAAATGGGGTATTTTGCACATAGGTTACCTTGTCTTGATTGGAGGTGAGACCTCCCACCTCCAGCAAAGGGAAACACAATGAAATCTCTTATTACTGTCTGTTCTCTCATTCCTTTTCAGGCAAAAGAAGTCTAAGGCACAGGGATGTGAGATAATAATCGTGTGGGGCTGTCTGAAGCTGAGTGATGAATGGACAATGCTTAATTAAAACAAAGCATACATGAAAAATGGTTCCTTGTTTGCTAAAATAAGATATCAGAAAGGAGGAAAACAGGGACTTTTCAAATCAAGTCTTTTCATTCTCTCAGAATTACGAAAGACAGGCAAATTCCTGTGAATAAATTGTGTTTTCAGAATACATTCATATGTTATTTCTGGGTGGAGGGCATCACCAAAGGTGGTAATTAGAAGGGCAGCTCCTGTCAGAGGCTTGTTATTTTCTCCTGTTTGTAAGAAAGAAACAAATAATCATCTTAAGATGTTTAGCAATTTCAATTTTCTATACACGTCCAATTTGGTGATTTTCATAAATGTTACATTTGTTTAAGGAGGTAATTGTGGGTGAATAAAGTTCCAAGCCTCCAAGGATTCTCCACATATTTATACAGAGTTAAACTGAAATGCTGGTCTGGGGCTAGGCTTGGAGTGTGATAAGCAACGTCAACTGAAAGGTTTCTCTAATACATAGAATTTTGACAAGAAAAAATGACATTTCTGAGGGGAACAGCTTTTCTTCCTGTGTTAACCAATGTAAACATGAAGTGTTTAGACAGTTTGTGGATTAGAACAATCATGTGCTATAAATGCACTATTAAATTAGGTGGTCCCCTCTGCACTCAACTTCAGAATTTACAAAGAGGGTTCAGTTCAGAGATATGAAGTTATAATAGACTAGCAAAGAGACAAGAAAGTTTGTTGATGTAAGTACTATATATAAAGGAAGCATATAAGAATCAGTAGAGTTTGAATTGAATGCAAAATATAGAAAGAAGAGTACATGAGGTAAAAATTTACCAGCCAAGGATGAGAGTAACATCAGTAACAGACAGGAAAATCTGGCACACTGTTAGATATGTTTTCTAACTGATTAAATATTGCTCAAATCTATTTCCATCAGGTAACTTTATATTTTGTTTTCTGTACAGCCTTGTATTTGTCATCCTTGACATTAGATAGCAGTGCCCCTTCCTCATACACCCTTATCATATACCCTTATGTGATCATGTCTCCTAAAAGTATATGGTGCTTAAAGACTTGTTTATAATCATGAGAGTGTAGAATAAGTAATTGGAGGCCACTATCATGACCTGGTCTATGACTTCCACATTGCTGAAGCACACTATATCTCTGTGTATTCCTACTTCTCACTGATGAAGCTAGGTTGCCATCCAACAACATAGATTAATCTCATGTGAAAATGGACCAATGACACATCTAGCTAATGGCTAACAAGGAATATAGGCCCAAACTTCCAGAATTCTGTGGGTGTGAGCCATGTCTATAACACCCTCATGTTGGCAGTAGAGCTTTGGCATAGGCTAGAAAAGGATGTAGCATATTCTAATATTTTCCTGTACGTCAGGAAGACTCCAAGGTAAAAATCAAGATAAGTGTTTTCCAGTTGTTCCATACAGAAGCTATGAGGGCACCAAATCTTTAAGCTACAGTGCTTTGAAAGTACATCATTGCAGCTTGTTAGTTCCTCGCTTATGGAAAAAGAAATGATGGTCAATATTACAAGAAAAAAAAATCACTTCGTATGATTTATAGAGTTGTCAGTATACCTCGGTTTACTTTGCTCTAGAACACAGAAAAGACTAAAATGTCAACTCTAAAGTATGCAATCATCAACCAAAATCCATGTTGTAATTTCCACTAGAAGCTTGCAAGAACAAATTTCATGTCTCACAAAAGAACATTTTCATGATTATGACAAGCAAAACTAAATAAAAATCTGAGGCTTGATAATATCAAATTATTCTGAATAGAAATATGTGTATCCTTATATTTTTCTAAAGATTTGTTCTTACCATACACATATATATTCACACACTCAAATAAACACACACACACACACACAAGCACGCATATACACATTTTGTTTATTAACTAGAATTAACTTTGCTTGCATTATCTTAGGGTGATTTGATTTGTTCAGAAAGAAAATAGGTTTGTGAAAAGATTGATAGTATTATATTATGATGATATTTCACTATTTCTCAGAAATAAAATAACATTTCAAAGTTAAATTCCTAGATTGAAGCTTTCTCATGTGAATCAGAACATTTTCCACTGAACGAGATTATCTACCTGTCCCAGACTACTGTTTAGCATTCTACTGTAATATTTATTTTATATTTCCTGAGTACAATTGTAAATGAGTCACAATAAAAATAAAAACGTGTCCCCATGTCAAGAAAATATATTTGTAATCAAGTGGTTTATAGCCATGAGTGAGTATTAAATTCACAATCCTTCTTAAAATCTAACAATGCTGACATCAATTAAATTTATGCATATTTTAAGTGCTAGCAAACAATGAAATATCATGAAAGAAAACAGAAAAGATGTGTATTAAAACAAATTAAAGGGCACTAGATTGAATAAGAAACACGAGAAGCTATTAACTGTCCCTCAGACTACTTTGTTTGGAGCTGATAGTTAAGTTTGAGCTTAGTGAAATCTGTTGCCTTGCAGTTCTAAAAATGTTTATCAAACTGCATGTTTTCTAATGGAACAGACTCCATGTTTTGCAAATTAATCATGAAAATATCAACAAACTGGCCATAAATAATAGCAAATGTAAGACACTAAATGCTTTCTAGAACAGAGAGTAATGAAAAGAAGTACAAACGTGCTATCACAGAAATATGCATTGCTAATGGACAGTTTTGCATTTTATAAATTGTCTCTGTCTCTAGGAATGAAGGAATTCAAGAAACATCAGAGCACTTCAGACTTTTAATATAAATAAGTTGCAGTTTGTTTTCAGCACATATTAAACTTCACTGAATTGCCAAACTTCCTTATAGATTTAAGAAATCGAAGCAGAAGTTTACAATGAAACATTCAAAGCATCTGATAATAGATGTGCATATATTTAGTACAAAGATAAATGTTGGTATATGTTTATTTCATGCCCACTCTGAAATTCTGCCTTGGGTCACAGTAGCAGAGGCCACTGTTTCCATTAAAATTAATAACCTGTGGTTGTGGTTACTTTTGGTATTGCCTCATTTTCCCGTCACTAGTAATTGTGACGTGCATAAAATTAACATGTCACTGCACTGAGCATTACATCCTGAATGAAGGCAAGAGTCTAGGAGGCATGTGAACTTAAGGAACTCATTCACATTATGTCAAATCTACTATAAAATAAATCTTTACTTTCCTGCCATAGGGACTCTATCCCAGTCTTTCAGGGATCATTTACAATTATACATAGACTTTTACCAAGTTATTCAATAAAAAAAAATAACCATTATACCTTAAAATCTTTAATACCCTACCTCTATGTTAAAGAGAGAGATTTCAGATCTGTTTCTCCATTTAAGTAATGTATTTGCTTAGTAATAAAAATATAACTATAGTTATAAAAAATGTATCTCTTGCCCCATTTTCTAACTTTTCCAGGAATATATTTGGCTTTGTGAGGGTTTGGTGATTGTATCAAGTACTTTTTACATGTCCAATTTTTATTTGGCTCTTTACTAGTTAAAGGCCAAGTTAAAGACTTACTAAACTAAACAGGCATTTGTTGAGTCTATTACTCATTGCTTTCTGTGTTAAGAAGCCTAAACACGGCATAAGACTGTTTCTTTTTTGGTAAAATGTACCATTTGTTCAAATGATTCAGAAAACTGTTATGGGAGTGTTATTTCTTTACTTACCAAAGTTTAAAGAATAAGTATAATTTTTACTTTCCTTTCATCAAAATAAAAAATGCATTACCTTTCTCAGAAATCACAAAGACTATCTATGCATCAGATGAAAAAGCTTACAATGAGAATAAATTATTGCTGCTTTTGTTTATGACTCTAGTCAATGCACTTTGATTACTTGAAAGGACTGATATCCAAGATATTGCCACATAAACAATATCATGAAAAATACATGTCTCTTAATGCAAGAGTTGAATCGACAGTTTGTCATGGCTCTAATCTACAGAATCCACACTTGTAAAATAAATAAATCAAATTTGAATTATCTAACATATGGCTATGCATTTCTACCGTCAAATATTCTGCTTTCATATACATAAACTAACAGTGCAAAATTTCTGGTCTCAGCTTTATTGCCTTCACTTTCATTGGCAAAATTCATTCCACCTTTCCTAAGTGTCATGTAAAAATAGTTCGTACCATGTTTTCAAAATTGTTAGATCATTTGTCACAAATAAGAATGGTATGAAATATTGCAAAGTATATGAGTTCATAGTTGTTTGAATGAAGCTCTAAGTGTTGCTTTACTACATGGCCTTTTCTTTGAGGGAATCATAGATTAGGAAATGACTTGAAATCATCCTGATTTTGCACAGAGAGTTTGTTTTCAATGTAAAAGAACATGACTTCAGTGAAGTCAAAAGTCATGTGTGTTTCTCTGGACCTCACGTTCATACTGCATCTCAATAGCATTGCAAGGTGCTTACTGGACAACTCCATTTGTGTGTTATTGTTGGGTCAATTTAATATACCCAAGCACAAGCTCATTGTCTACTCTAGCTTATATCTCTTTCCCAAGATACAAAGACCAAACTACCAATGACTGCTTTCATTTACATTTCCTAAGCTCTACAATATGACCTAAGAGTTGAATTTCAAATATGTATTCCCAGTTTGTTCGTTACTTTATTTTGAATTAGTTTTTTTTTTATTTCTTTATATTTTCTCTCCAATATATTATCAATATTACTTAGGATTTAATATACTGACTCCAGGTTTGAGAAGAACAAAGAGGATTGATATTTTATTTTGATAAATATTTTAGAAGCCGCTCAATCCCACCCTAGGAAACCACCATGTGCTGGTTAGTTTTATGTCAACTTGACACAAGGTAGAGTCATCTGAGAGGAGGAAACCTCAGTGGAGAAAATGCCTCCATAAGATTGGGCTGTAGGCAACCTTGTAGGTCATGGTCTTAATTTATGATTGATGGGAGGGGGCCAAGGCCATTGTGGGTGCCAGCTTTTGGCTAGTGATTCTGGGATCTATTAGAAAGTAGGCTGACAAATCATAACAAGTAAGTCAGGAGGAAGTCCTCCTTCATGGTTATTGCAGCAGAACCTGTGCCTTCATGTTCTTTCCTGTTTGAGTTTCTGCTCTGACTTCAATGGACGATGGGCATGATATAGAAATGTAAATAAAATAATTCCTTTTCTACCCAACTTCCTTTTGGTCCTGGTGTTTTATCATAGCAATAGAAAGCCTAATGAGAACAAAAGTAATATTCCTTTTTATGCTCTTCTCAAAAGTTGTACATATTATATTGGTAGTTCATCCAGCATCTCAGACATGGACTTCCAGATCTTAAATGATGACCAATCACATCTGCAGAAGGAGTTGCCTTGTTTGTTTCAAAAAAGCACTAGTTTATTCGGATACATTGGTTTAAAGAATTTATCCTTTCAAAGATAATGCTACAATTAAGCACGTCTTTCAGGAAATCAAAACTACAAATTTTAAGTTTGCTTCATAAAGTTTAGTTTTCAGATACTTGCTGACAATAGTATATAAGAGAGTTCTTATAATCAGCCAAGATGAAAATAAGTTCAATTGAAATATGAATACATAAATGCTTTATACAGCATATTAGCCTTTAAATAAAGATTCAAACTTATACATGATAGAAGTATATTTTGCTAATTTCATATGGTAAAAAATAGTACAGAAATATTTTATTTTTTATTTAAATAACACTTATTTACTGTTTGTGCAGCTCCTAAAAATATCTTAAGATTTACAGCTGAACTAATAATATTTAACTAATACCAATTTGTGTTAGAATTATTGTTTCTGTATTTTACAAAAAAATATTGTAAATTGTATAGGCTTTTTAAATCCCTAAATGTTAAATCTATGTAAATTTCATAAAGTAAATTAGCTTCAACAAATAATTAGTGTTAAAAGTTTCCATAAGTTCTTTCTGTGAGTTATGCTTTTTTTATTGGTGCGCTTTCACTGACATTAAGTTGCTGGATGGGAACTCTGATAATTCAAGAGGATGCACATGAGAGAAGTATAATCATTTTTTGAACAGGGATTTTAAAAATCTTTGTTCCTCCAAAGTATTCATGTGCGACTCAGAAAAGTATTCTGGTCATGATGGGACCATGTTGTGAAGGAATAAGTTCATATGCTGTTTTCCATTGTACATTTCAGCAAAGAACTTGCAGCAGCTGCCGCATTTGAGGAGCCCAGGAATGCAGGTCACATGACACACACGTTTCTGGGAGATCTGATCACACTAATTCTATTTTTTATTATGTTTAAAATTATAATTTTTAGAATATGGAGAGTTTTCCTTTCTGAGATATATTTGTGTTTTGTGATTAATTGGCTTATTCATGTGGATAAACGCAAACCTCCAGTTAGTAGTGTAGAGTGAGAAAACTACAATATAAAATAAAATAAACTTAAATTCTGAAATTCTTTCTGAATGGTGAAGAGCACTAAAGAGCTATAGTATTCATAAGCAAATGATTCTGGACTATACTACTGGATATGAAGCTGTACAACTCAGCAGTGGTAAATTAATGAAACATAATCTTTCAAAAGAAAAAAAAAAGAATAAAGTTAAAGAGACACACACACTGCATGGAACAAACTAGGGACTCCAGATGCAAACTGAGTCATATCAATTATGTTTCAACAAAGATATGAAGAATATACGATGGACTAGTGTAGTTTCCACAGTCCATGTTGTTGAAAAAGCAACACTTCTCTCCATCTCATTCAAAATACAACTTAAAACATATTAAAAAAAAAAAAACTTAAACAGAAGACCACTGATTGTAAAACTACAAAAACAACAAAAATAAGAAAGTAATCAGAAATACAGACATGGACAATGACTTTCAGAAGTGAACTCTAAAGGGGCAGGGAAGAAATGTAAATAGACAAAGGGGACTGCATCAGGCTTCTGAAGTATGGTATCAGAGACAAAGGGAATTTTGGGAGAGTACATTTACAATACATACATCTGCTAAGAGGTTAAAATACAAACAATTTTGGGAGATCAAATAATTCAATGGTGAGAAAACAAAGAGCAGCAGCAGCAGCAACAAGAAGAAGAAGAACAACAACAACCAACTTAAAATGGGTAAATCTGAGTACACACCTGTAATTCCAGCACTCCAGAAGCAGAGACAAGCAGTTCTCTATGTATCTGAAAACAGCCTGGTCTACTTAGAGAGTTCAACGTAAGCCAGGGCTATATAATCTGCAGGCTGTCACCAAGATCTATACATTGAAACTTATTACAAAAGTAGTTAAACCACAACAGTATCTCAAAGTACTCAGAATAGCTTTCATCAAAAAAAAAAAAAAAAAAAGGATAATAAGTATTTTCTAGGATATGTTGAACAGGCAAAGATTTTTCAACTTTGTTGGAAATTTACACCAGTGCAGCTATAATGCAAAGTTCTATGGGGATTCCTCATAAAACTAAAAAGAGTTACATTATGACCCAGCAATCACACCTGTGTGTTAATGCGAAAAGTCTGAAATCAGTTAATCAAAATGATATCTTTGTGCTTATATTCATTATAGCATTTTTTACTTAAGTGTCTAGCAGGGGATGAATTTAATTAAAACAAAATATGGGTCTACACATACACTTGTAGAAGAGACCCCTGCTTCAAGGGGAAGAAAATTTTGCCACTGAATAAAAAGTGGGTGCGATCAATAAATATTGTTTCAAGTTAAATAACTCAGATATAGAAAAGCAAATTGAATGTGTTTTTTCTTTTTTATTTAAAATTTTGTACACCATGTATTTAGATCATATTCTTTCTCCTCCCTGAAGTTTTCCCAGATACTCCTCATATTCCTACCCATCCAGCTTCATGTTCTTTCTCTCTCTCCCTCTCTCTCTCTCAAAAATAAAACAAAATGAAAAAAAAACTAAGGCCAAAATGAACAACAACAACAAAACAACTAGACAAAAATTACTAAAAACCAAACAAATAAAAAAACACACACACACACACACACACACACACACACACACACACACAAAATGTTGTCCAGACAAAACAGGAGTGATGCACATATAAACTGACAGAAACTGTGAACGTATACACAAGAACTGCACAATTTCAAACTAGACAAAAATCCCAGCACTGAAAAGGGGAAGTTGAACCAAGGTCCCACCTTACCAAGAAGCTATATTCAATTGATAAACTGCTACGGAGAGGAAGATCAGTATTCTCCAATATCATGTTCCGAGGTATATCAAACACACTACAGGGCTTGTCCCACTCTTAGGAGTAGTTGTCCAACAGAAAGCAGAGTCTATGTATGTATGTAATTGCATGTTCCTAACTTATGTAAAATAATGGCCACTCATGGAAGTGGAATGGATGGGGATGCTGAGGGAAATGACCAGAGTGATAAAAGTCTCACATAAGAAGTGTGTGTTGTACATGGAAGTTACTACTGCTTAGCAATTAAATTTTGTACATTTCCAAAGTATTAACATTAAATCCCAACTGTTTGCACCACAAAACAATCTGAAACATTTGAGTTTATACATATCTTAACCAGATTAATTTTTAATTATTCCAAATACTTTTAAGTGACTTAAAAAAAAATGTCACACCATCACACTAGTTTCATAGATACATGAAATCTTTAATGCTTCCACTACAAAAAGTTAAAAGTAAGCACAGGATGTATCTGTTCTTTTTCAGATGCTCTGTAAGTTTTATTTGACAGTTATCTAGTTTTCCTTCTAGGTTCAGGGAAATTTCACTGAACAGGAGTAATAAAAATGATAGCAACATCTGTATAGAACTTAACAGTTTGTAAAGAACACTCACATATTCTTGTCTAAATTTTGCATAGTTAGCATGTTACAGAGATGTCCCTTGATGTCAATGCTGAGTGTTGAACTTTCAATTTCCAGTGTCATTGGCTATGCTGTGGCACTGCTTAAAGCACTGAGATCCTAATGCGCTGTCTGTCAAACTCAGGTCATCACTACGAGGCCTGGGTTTCATAGCCACTTGCATCTGACTGACTTGGTAAGTAATGCTTTCCGAGTCTTCACCTGAATGGGTTTTGTATTCAGTAATTGTAATATAATTTGTATTAATTTCCCATCTGTTGTTATCTTTTAAAAAATATATGTAAAAAAACAAAAGTAAGCCAAAGTAGAGAAATTATGGGATTATTAATTTATGTGTTGATCATATTACTAAATCATTGTATTCCAAAATCATAAACACAGCCGATAATGAAAAATGGTATTCGGAAATCTAAAGCCATCAGTAATATTAAGTATTTAAGAAATGGTGTGCCCAAATATTTCATGCAAAAAAATTAGATCCTGAAGCTAAAGAACAACTACCTAATTCTGAAAAGAAAACAAAATTTGGCTTCATTGTAACTATAAATACTTAATATTAAAAAAAATGATTGGGAAGTTTTTGCATATCTTTTGTTTTATAAAGATACTTTGCAAAGAAGCCTACTTACTGATTTGTGACCTTTCCAGCCATTCTGTGAGGATTGCTGGTTTTCAGTAAATTTGTTTCATTTGTTTTATTCAATTTTCTTACAAATGAATAGAACTCTACTTTGAAATACTATTCAAACCACGATAAATAAGAATTTCATTCCAGATCCAAATAGACAATCACCAGTCTAAATATTTACACAGCAATTTAGGAAATAAATTCCTATGAGATTACCAGAAACAAAAGAAAAACAAAAATCTAGTTACACTGATATTTAAATGAAGACACAATTGACAAAATTTAATGTTTTCTATGTTGATTTATCACTACACAAATATCAGTTTTCACAATATTTTCACATAGTACTTATATTTTAGGAACTTTTTTTTAAGTAGTGAGTTGGTAATTTTCAGTGACTATGATACTAAGGTTTGAAAGACTGAAGACTCTCAAGCTACTTCCAGAATTTTTGTTTTATTTTGTTTTTTAACAAAGTGTTGCTTAACTGCATGTTGTAACATCTCATCTTCCTTAGGGATTTGCGTGACTTCTTGATAGATGGCCATCAGTTATTCTGGTCTGTTGGATGGTTTTGATTTGGACTGGAGAGGGTATGTTTCTAAGATCCATTTTGAGGAGTCTTTCTATTTAACTTGAAATTAGCTAAATTAAATTTGAACAGGTGCCTTCTCTGGTTACATTAATTCATCTTAAAAAACAATCACCTTTAGTCTGTATCTTATTTGTGTGTGTGTGTGTGTGTATGTGTGTGTGTGTGTGAGTGTGAAGACAAACATTAAATATATAGATGAAGTAAGTACCTGATATGAACGAATTGAGTATTGTCAGATTTTGGCTCTGCTATGAGTAACCCTTGAAAAGTCAGTGCAAAACTGTTACCATTCTCAGAGACATTCTACATACATCTTACATGTGATGACACATTTGTTTCACATGATAAGATATCTATCCAATGAAATTTTTTTTTTAATTTTCTTTGTCACATTTAGTACCTCTACATTCATTGAGACACTAACACATTTTTCACTTGTAGAACACACTGGATAACTCGTGAATTTTGAGGAAATATAAGTATTTTAAATGTGGTAGAAAAGTAACAAATTCTTTAAAATACCCCATACGATATCTTTTAATACTAATGATTTTGAATAATTGGAATATTTATGGATATTTCATATTTAAAATTGCATTACATTCCCTTATTTGTGTGTGGTGGTATTTGTATGTATATGTTTATGTTTGTGTGGGATAAGTGGGCAGGTGTACTTTGGGGTGTGGAGTGTGTGTGTGTGTGTGTGTGTGTGCTATGTGCAAACAAGTCACTGAAGAACAACTAGGCAGAAGTCAGTTTTCTCCTCCTTCCCTGTGGTTTTCAGGGATCCAACACAGATCATAAGACTTGGTAGAAAGAGCTTATCTAGCAAGCTAAGAGCTGACCACAAGGACACTTCTTATTCGTTGAAATATTCATATCACTTAAATGTCTCACACCACAAGAGTAATCTAAATTACATACACATAAGGTATGATATAAGAGAGTACATATGTATCATCTCAAGTACTCCCTGAATTCAGAGCCAGCAAGAGTCAGAAGCATTACATTCAATCAGTGTTTGTGTGCTTTTGTCTGTTTCTAAGTCAAATGCTTTTTTGTTCATGTGCTATGTTAGACAACTGATGTCTAACTATGTTAGACAATTGACTCCATGGTTGTAGTTTTCTTACTATTTTCAGACAATAGAGAAAGGCATATCTCGTGCAGGCTTCCACAGTGTAACTTTATAAAAGAATTTCTATTTCTGAGTTCTGTTAGAAAATGAATGGCACCATTCATTCAAAATGAATGGGTGACAGTAGCACCTAAGCAGCCAAGGTCAGTTGTGAAGTCTGTTCGTTCACAAGAGGAATGTGCAGTCCTCTCATTTCTACTCACCTATAGAATTAATTTTTATTACCAATGATTAGAGGCAGAGTCTAGATTGTGTAAGTTTATAAAGCTTTGGTGGAGATACTTACTAGTAAAATCTGCCATCACTGTAATAAGCCTATTCAGATTGCCTAAAACTGCATTAACCACCACAAGCCATTAAAATAAAGACATTATAATTATTCGTACAAGCTAATATTTTATCACAGTGCGCAAACATCTAGTACTTAATTCTACTGCCATGACTTCATAGGCGTCGCAATTAAATGTAAAGCCATAGTACGGAATCAAAGTTAAACACAGTATACCTGAATACATATGGGAATAATTTATGGTCTGAAATCTCCCCATCTAGCTCTCTTTCTCCTAGGGAGAAATAAATAAAGAATGAGAGTCAGATCCAATAATTTGTAGCCATCATTCATCGTTTTATAGGTATAATTAGTAAGCTTAAGTGGAACTCTGTTTGGAGATTTACTATCTCAGGAGTGTGATTATATATGAATTAGAAGAGTATGTAGTTACTCCACACTGTATGATAAAACAAATCATATTAACAGAGATTTGCCAAAATATAATTAAAAAATTAACACACTCTAAGATTTCCATCTTAAATTTGAGTAAAAGTGTAGTTTGTCTTTTTAGTTCTTTTATGAGTATCCACACATAATTTGTGGCTACAAATTAATCTTCTTAAGCTATACTTTTGGAATTGACATAAATGATGAAATTCACACCCTGTTGTGAAAGTTTTAAGTGCTCTGGAAAGTCAGAATGTGCATCATTTCCATCTGCCAGCTTCAATAGTGCCTTGAATAAAAGTCTAAGTGATCTACAAAGAAAACTGCTTTCATTGGCTATGAGAATTTCCTTTAAGAATTATCCTTCCTAAGATATGCATATTTTTTTTCTCCAAGAATAAATATGATTCAAAATACTATTACATTAAAATTGTGGCTAGTTCTTTTAAAACAGCTAACAATTGTCGCCACCTGGCTTCTACCTGCCAGCTTCCTAAATTCCTTGTGTATGTTAATTTAAGTCAGCTGAAGAGTAGGTCGGTCAGGTAGATATTCCTGTCTTCTGAGATCTAGTGATTGAGAATCAGAAGAACTAAATTGATTTGCTTACACACTCAGTGCTATGGTTTGATGTAAGGTTTAATTGATTTGCTTACACACTCAGGACACATCACAAGTGTGCTTATGCTCAAAAAACAAGTGGATGTTTTTGACATCCTGATAGGATAAAGACATGAACTTAGGTAGGAAGAGCTCTTAGCAGTTAAAGTGAAATCCCAAAGTCACAATGTGAATGACTCCAGACTTAGTTCACTGCTACTTTCCTGACACTAAATTGCAGTATGTTCGTTTTAATCCCTTTGCACTCAGCTTAACAAACTGTGTTGGTGTCAAATAAATTCTGTATTGGAAGTTACTTTATAACTGACTTCTAATCATTCCTACAACTGTTTGAATTTTTTTCTTTATTATAAATAAAACTAAATTTTGTTTTATTCTAGACAACACTTCTTGAGAAAATGTAAATTAAGACTGTTTGCCAGGGCAAGAAACGACTGCAGAAAATGTCTTACACCGAAGAGCAGCAGTTCCACAGGAACTCCAAAGTCAACTTAATTGATTTTATTACGTTACTAAACTTTACATGGAAAGAACTATATATTTGCATTCTGAATGTTAATCCTTATAAATTTATGCCCGCGTTATTATCTGGGCTTCGTTTAGCTACTCAGAGCCACTTCGTAAATTATGATGATATAAAAAGATGGCTGTCGTATGGAAAGCAAGGCGTATGAAAACAAAGGGGATCGGATCTTCAGTTTCCTGTGGCGCTCAAGCGATGCATTGCTGTGTTGCCTCAGTTTCCACAAATATTAAAGGAGCTTGCCATGGAAGAGATTAAAAAAAGAAAAGGAAAATGAAAAGCACTGCGCATACCTTCAGCTCCATTAGGAATGAGACTCCATATAACACCCTAAACATGCGGCATCCTAAGGAATGAAGGATGTGGGCAGATCGCCGCTCCTCTAGCCCTGTGTCTTTTTAACCTCCTCGCTCCCTCCTCACACTCTCTCAGTTCCCGTGAATATATATGATTTGGCACTAGAGAGAGATTTTAGCTTCCAACCCTTCCAAGGCACGTCTCTTGGTTTTCACTATGAACCTTCAGTTTGTAAGAGCAGGAACCCCTGCTGCAACTCTTCAATAGACAGATTTAGAATAAATTTGAAGCTGAGCAGTTTCTGCCAGGAAATACTGTCGATTTCACACTCATTACAAATAGAAAAGTGAATTTCAGTGGACTTATTTCTTTGAACTAGGTAAATATTTTTAGCCAGTAAACCTTTCCGGAACAATTACTAGGTTTTTGTTGTTGGTTGTGGTGGCTGTTTTTTCCTTTGTATCCTCCTTCTCTGGTACTTCAGCCATAAAAATAACATTGCTATTGAAAGAAATAATCAGACTTTATAAATCTCCGTTTTTCGAACTAAAGAGCAATTTTCATTTACCCAACGCTTTGCAACCTTTTAGAAAGTGAGACTGAACTTTCTTTTTTTAAAGTGTTAGTGCTGTTGAAATGATACTGAATGAGAAATAATGTGTTTGTTTTTCGGCTGTTGTAAGTCTAAAGAGATCTTTTGAATACTTCAATTATAAAAACATTTAAAACATACAAACTTGTGCAATTTTTATTTTAATGAAGATGAGAAGTTCATTAAAGAAGATAAATATTTCATTAGATCTTAAATAAAACAAAGAGATTTTTTGGCTTCTCTCAGCACAAAATTCCTTTGAAAGATTAATTAATACATGCAAATTATGCAAATTAGACCCATGCAAATATTTTATGAAGACAATTAAGGGAACCATTAATTACTGCTTTTTTTGCTTCAGTGAGATTCATTCATTTAATTTTAATTTCACTTTAACTGTTTTGATGTATAATCTTGCAGCTAAGAACTTTATCTTTCCTGGCGGGTCACTTAAACTTATAAATTCCATCAAGTGAGCACACAGAAATCTGTAAAGGTATTCTTGAGACTATGTTTAGTATCAAGAGAAATTTTTGACACAATGCACTCCCACAAACAGGGAAACTGGAAGGGAATGTGAGCTCATTCTTGGACAAGGTTCAACTGCTGGAAAAGCAATTAATTTGCTTTGGCTGTGCTAATATAGGGGAATTAGAAAGTGTGACACAAGACAAATAGAAATAATTAGTTCTCCAAAATGATGTTCTCATTAATATGGTTCGAACAGTAGAAATAAAAAAAATAAAAACCATTATTGTGGCATGTCTGCATTCTGTCCCTAACCACGGGAGGCAGAATAACGCACCATACGCTTTTTACATTTATGGTCTAAATGATGATGTTTTAATTTTTTTCTAAGTGAGTGTTTGTACCAAAGGATGTTATATGCCTCAAATGTATAAATGTCGTATGCTATCCAAGTTAATAATGTATTTTGTACAACCATGTGTTTGTGTATCAATTTTTAAATTTTGTTCATAGTTCTTCCATATTAAATGATCAAAGACAATAATTTCTTTTCTGTAGCTAAAATATTTAAAGATCACTCTTATGACTCTCAAATATAATGAACTGTTTGAAAAATATATTTATGTTTCATTTTAAAGAATTATTTCTTCTTAACAATCTCTTAGAGGTTCTGGCCACTATAACAAAGGAAAAAGGGTACGAATCTTGTGATTCATAGTGTTTGATATAAATTCATTGATATAATTTCTGTTTACCTTTTACAGTACCATCTTCAATAAACAAAAAGTTGGTTATAGTAATCATCAATTTTCCCCCTTGATAAAAGAAATTTAAAATTCCAAGCAAAAATCTTTAAGTCTTTCATAAACATAAAGATAACTTTCTACCAAAATTAAGAAATGAATGTATTGACTTCAATAGAAATTTTTAAATTATTTCATATTCTTAGTGTCAGCAATTAAAATCGTGTATTTATGATTGAAATACCAACGTCTTACTTAAATACCTTTCTCCGGCACATTGTTCAGCCTTTAGCTTGTCACTTATACTAAGATACTATGGATACTGTGATATGTTCATAAGCAATGTGATTCATTGCTGAACTTCTTAGTGTTTGCTAAAAGCAGATCTCAAACTGCCTTACAAGGTGACTTTATTTCACTCATCCTTAAATTCCTAAATGTCCCCGTTTCTTTAATACTGTTGAGAGAAATGCATGCTGTGTTTCACCAGTTAAGATCAACTGTGAATTTATTAATAGGGTTTGCTTAGTCACTCTTCCAAATCAGTAATTACTGTACTATACTAAATCAAAGCAGACCTAACAATGATCTTTAAGTCCACTGTTAATATCATTCCAAATTTCCACTTATCACCTTCTTTATTTTAAGTCTTCAGATCACATTAAAATCCTATAAGTGTGTTTACAATCAAGCCAATTGACTGTAATTATTTACAAATTATTATTTCTGCATTAAAATTGCTGCTTCAATACAAATAGATATCTACTTGCATAATGTCAATTTCCTTCTCTAAACTTGTAAGTCAAGTTGACCTGAATATTTCCAGATATGTGTCATATATCATTTCTATATCCCTGAAATTCACATTGTGCCATTCCTGCATTATAGTATTTATAAAAAAATAATGACACTTAATACATTACAAACTTGCTATATGATAACAAATACAAGGAAAATTTTTATATAATAATAATGTGTATGCTCTATCAATATTTTAGTGCATTAGTAGTTAATGTTTACTTTAGGTAAAAATAGGAATTTTCATAAAAAATATCTATAAGAGAAATTGGACATTTGGAGTTTAAGGATATCACAATTTTTTTAATATTCATTTTTCAAGGAAAAAGAAAGTATATACTGAAATTATAAATAAACATTAATTTCATACTTTACAAAGTATTACTTACATATGTTCTCCTGAAACTATTTAATGCTATTCTATATGATTTCTAGTTAAATGAGTAGTTAGCGATGATTCATAAGTAAGGGACAATAACCTGTTGATTGATTACTGTCTACAATCAATACCATCTTTTGTTCAGTTTAATCAATGCCATCTTAAATCAATTAGTTGCACTGAAATAATGCCAAACGCCCAAATTCAGTACCAAAAAAGCTAAAAGTAAATTTGTTAGTGCTTTGTTTTGTTCAAGTAATATAATTCCAATATTTACACTTTTAGATGGAGAAAATAGTTGAGGTAATTCCCAGTCTGATTATTTATTTCCAAATGACTAAACAGGAATCATTACACAATATCGGCTGCTTAGACCTAGGTATAAATCCTATGCTATTATTATTATTGTGTATTTGTTTTGATTTTGCAATGTCATTTCTTTCTCTTTTAATTTAAATGCATTTTTAATATGGAAAATTTGGCTTAGGTAATGAAATTATATTTTTGTAAACTCTCCACAAATAGTTCAAATGGGACTAATTAAAATTGTGTACTAAGTAATGACCAATTTTCCAAAAAAGGAAATTTAAATTGTTTTAGAATAATAGCAGCTTCAATGTTTACTGTTTGACAACTGTATAGTAAATATGTTATTTCATAATAATTAAACTTAGTATTATTTGCTAAAATACAGCTGTGTGAGTACTGATGTCTAGTAGATGCTAAGTGCATTACATGGATCATTTTGTATCACGTTCATACTAAGCCTTTGAAATTGAGGTTGTTAAAAGATGAAAAATAGTAAACCAGATATTTAAGTCTAAAATAAATCCTGGCATTTCTGAACTGTTGGTTCTGTAGAGATGTGTCAGAAATCCTTCCTCCTACATGAAACTCAGCGGTTTGTTTTCAAGTAGAAGAAAGAGAAATTGCTTAAAGAAAGTATATGACAGGCAAATTTGATTTACACCTTCATGAAGACTTAAAAGTGACAAGTTTAAGGAAGCTTCAATTAAGCACTTTTTAAGTTCAAGTCCAGGCTTGCCTTTTAACAGCATCTTTAAAAAACACATTCCATAAGAATACAAAAATTTTGTGTTTTAATTAGGCTTTTGTTGTCGTTTGTTTGCTTGTTTTTTGAGACAGGGTTCTTCTATTGTAACTCTGGATGTCCAGGAACTCACTCTGTAGACCAGGCTGGCCTTGAACTCACAGAGATCCACCTGCCTCTGCCTCCTGAGTGCTGGGATTAAAGATGTGTGCTACCAGTTCTAGGCTTAATTAGAGCTTCTATTGCTGTGATGAAAAACCATGAAGAAAAGCAATTTGAAGAGGAAACAGTTTGTTTGTTTTCACATACTGAGTCATAGTCTATTGAGGGAAGCCAAGGTGGGAATATAGAGGAAAAACTAAGGCAAAAGCCATGGAAGAATATGGTTTACTGGCTTGTTTTTTCAAGGGATATTAGCCTGCTTTCTTATACAACTCATGACTAATTGCATAGTGTTGGCTCCACCCAGAGTGGGCTTAGCCCTCCCACATCAATTATTAATCAAGAAAATGCTCGGCAGACTTGCCTATAGGTCAGTGTTATGGAAGCATTTTTTCAGTTGAGAGTACCTCTTCAGAGGTGACTCTAGCTTCTGTCAATTTGACAAAATATTAATCAAGAAAATATGCTAAGCAGAAATTGTATTTATTAGTGATGTTTTATGTCTCTCATAAATCCATTACCTGCTAAGTTTTGAGGATGAGGAAGAATCTTTTATGTAAGTATAGTTAATTTGTTAATTTTATTTGGAACTTTGTTTAAAGTGTTCCTAGTGTGTGAAAATGACTATAAGCTTAGTATATGCATAATAAATATCTAATGTAGTAGAAAGCAAGAAAAACTTCATGCTTTAACTTGTAAATCATTTGTTAGTAGTAAATAATTTTCGATTTTAGTAGTGACACATTTCATTTACTTACAACGTTCTGGCTACTTGAGATGAGAGATGTGGCTACAAGTAGTTATCCTGAAACAGAAACATGTAACTCCAGATTGCAGTTCATGGCAAGCGGAACTTGCTTTGGGCTTACAAATCTTGATTCCAGTGCAAGCAATACAACTAACAGGCAGAATAACAATCAAAGGATTAATTAGTCCCTCTGATCTTTGCCTTTACTTTTCCTTTTCATTAGAATGTAATATAAGAGAGAAGAAAGGGCTCTGTAAACAGTCATTCTCAATCCTATTGCCTAACCTTAATTGTTGACTTGATTAAACTGAGAAGTGCCTGGAAGATTGATAAAGTGCACCCCAGAGTGTGTTTCTGAAGCTAAGTAAAGAGAGGATCTGCCTGGACTGTGGTTCACATTAGTCCTACAGGCTGGTGGTGGGCGGGATAGAGTGAATACAAGAGGGAAAGAGAGCTGGCCCAACCAGCATTATTTATCCCTGCTTCTTAAGTCCCTTGAGGATAGCTTCTCTGCTCTGCATTGCCCTCTTCACTGTGGTAGCCTAAGACCTCTGGAAACTTGAGCTAGAAGGAATATTTTCTATCTTAAATAGTTTCCTAACATATGTACATAGCAATAGAGTCTCTGACTAGCACATCATATTTCCATTTAACCACTAATGTATGTGTACTTATTAATACATAATACCCTAAAGTCTAAATGTAATACAGTGTTGCTAGGATATTTTCTGCATGCTAAAACATTTGACACAAGACAAAGCTTGATAACGCAGGTAAATTCAAGCCTTGTATGGTGGAGGAGGCTTGTAATTCCAGCATACAGGAGGTTGAGGCTGAAGGTCTGCAAATTAAAATCAGCCTATGACATAGTAAAAATCTGGCAAAAACACACACTCTCTCACACACATTCTCTCTCTCTCTCTCTCTCTCTCTCACACATACACACATCTGTGTGGTGTTTGTGTCATGTTACACGGTAGCTGTAAACCATCATAGCAATCCTCTACTTTCAAGAAAAAAAAAAAGGAGGGCATCCTTTAGCAATCCCAATCCACAAGCACTCAGGAAGAAAATGCACTGAAGTAGCAAACAACTGGACCGCATTACAGTGCTAACGCTGACAAACTCTGGCTGGAAACTTTAATAAAGCATCTACCCTCTTTAGGCCTCAGTTTCCTCCTTTGAACAACAAAGAGTTTCTTTATCATAAAGTCTTTTCCCAATACTAAGGCAATAGCATCATGAAAGTGTGCTTGGCATAACATCAATGTTAAAATGTATTTGTTGACTAGATGAATAATTTAAAAAGTCAGCATGCATCTTCAAATATCTAGAAAGCAGAAACGATATTTTTAAATAAAAAAAAAAAAGAATGTGAATGCGAAGGCAAGCCTTTTATGTGTTTTCATTGGAATAGTATTTGGTTTTCTATGATCTGAGATCAGTCAAAAAGAGAATAAAATGCCAAGTAGTTTTGATTATGGCTATTGGATGTAAATAAAAGATGTACTTTCAAGTGAAGTCAAGATTTTGTAAGCAGAACTTGCAGATAGAGTAAGAAGTCAGAGGAATGAGAGCTCATATTTACATTGATTTTAATAACGATTTTGCCTTAAAATGGCAGGGTATTACTTAAGGAATAAAAAGAAAAATCTTTATCAGTTTTAGACATTTTGGACATTTCCTATAAAATACATGTGAAAAAGTAATATATTCACATGATTCTACCACATTATAGCATAATTTGTAAATGGTACAATATTCAATATTTAACTATTTTTAAGAAAAACTAATTTTAAAAGAAGGGTGAAGTTAACAAACAAAAGATGCATTTATTTATAAGTATGATTGTAAGATAGTAAATAGTAAAATATGAATTTACAACAGATTGTTGAACTTAGGTAAATATTTACACAGGCTAAATCTAAGGTCAAAATACAAAGAATAAATACAAAGACAAAAACAAACTTTAATTCAGCTGTCAAACAATAAGATTAATTCCATGAGAATTTATAAAATCTGACATTCTTAGAATCATGTCATCTATTTTACCCCCTCCTATCAGTATTTCCAACGGAAGTCTGGGAAATCAGTTCTGAAGGCTCCTCACATAAACAAGATCTAACATTGGTCCTGTCTGTCACTTCCTACTCCAGTGCCTCAGGGAATATGCAGTGAGCCTAACTGTGTGCCAAATACTCCACCAGACAACAGGGCCACAGTCAAGAACAAAACCAGTTAAGGCTGATGATAACTGGACAAAGCAGAGCTGCAAATGACAGAGTTCTGTCCTGGGAAAGGACAGAAATCTCCCTGATCTAACAGGAAGAACTGGTTCTAAGGAGTGAGTAAGTTACTCCAGGGACAGAGAGGAGAGGACAGCAAGTACTTTTGGACACAGTAACTTTTAAGTTAAGACTTTGAGAATGGATAAGTTTGCAGCTAAGGGTGATAAATGTCCCTTGTGGTTAGGGAAAATGTTTGAAAAAGTATGGCTATCAGGGCAAGAACATTAATAATCCCATTATGCTAGGAGAATTGAAAGATACAAGATGTGATTGGACCTAGAATGAAAGCAAACTGGAGAGGAATGCCAGGCTGAATTCTTCCTCACTTTGTATTAAGGAAGACAGATTAGAGCAGATGAGAGGACAATAGGAAGCCATGTTTGTGAGGAACTCAAAAAATTAAGGGGAAAAAAAATCATGTATTATAATCTGGTGCAGCTAAACATGTCTAAAAGGTTTTGAGAGATGCAATGAGCTTTCAAAACATACAAGATGAAATCATTAAAGATGTAATTGGCTAAGGAGACAGAATAACACTGGCAAAGGATTTAAATCAATAAAGATATCTTTTTATGGGTTTGATCATATACCGGGCGCATGTGTTTGAATGTGAGAGTGCAATGAGGTTTTCAGACATATTTGTTGACTGACTCAAAAAACTATTTACTCGATATTTATATAAATTCTCTCTATATGCTCTAAAGACCTCATAAAATGCATCCAGTAGTGTAAGACTTTACAGCTCAAACAGAAACTAAAATACGGATGCTTGTTACAGTGCAGTGTGAAAGGAAGAATTGCAATACAATTCAGATCCTGAAACAAGTTGCTTTTAAATATTTGGATCTTCATTCTGCATTTAGAATCTCAACCAAACTCATGAATTTTGACTTAGTGATTTGCCCTATCAGCAATGTAATTTTCCCTGTGCACTCTAAACTGATTTACCTCACTAGTCAAAGGAAGTTAAATGATTAACAAGTTTTTCGCCCCTTGGAATTATTTCCTAAACCATTCTGTTTCCTTCTTTCCCATATTTTTCCTTTGATGGAAATAGTGATATAAATGGCCTGTGAGACACTGTTCAGTTTAACTGAGATGCTTCCCTAATGGTAATTATCTAGAATATGAGCAGTATTTAACTACCCACCTTCCTGGTGACATACTCCAATGCCAAGATTGGCATTATTTATGGCTAAAATGTTTAAAAAAACAGTCAAGGTATTGCTTATCAGTTCTCAGAAGTAACAGTGAATGCTTACAGAAATGCATGTTCTTTATAACTTTTGCCTGCGTTTAGTTAGGATCAGCATGAAGCTTTAATAAAAGGCAGATACTTTGGTAGCTGACTAAGTAACGCAATTAGAATCAAACGATTCCCTAAAAATAATTGGGCTTAAAATGTGAAATAAAAGAAGTTGAGAAGTTTATGGTCATAAATCATTTTAAGTTTCATCTTCATTTGAAGTAGAAAACAAGTGCTCTTTTTCCCTGTTTCTGTATTCATGTTGTTAATGAATTTGTTGTATAGAATTGGTGTTTGTAAATAAGTCCTGCTTCTGCTTCTGATCCTGTTCTTGCTCAGTCCCAAGGGCTCCACAGTATACATATATAGCTTTCCTGAGTGTTTAATACAATCTCCTTAGTAGTCTATATATGGTCTTGCTTGGCATATCTTTGTTATTAAAATGTATGTTATAGTATACAGAATATATGGAAATCCACATAGGACCTGAATAACCTTTCTTTCTCTTAACATTCAGTTAGTCTATTTTGCATGGACCTTGCAGAAACTGTCACAAAAATGAGCAGACATGTTGAAATGTGAAACTATTTGTATAATATATGACTTTATGTAGAACAGAAGTGATAAACCCTCCCGGCATTTGACTGTGATCCAAACATTCAATAAAACACATTTACTGTGTCCAGGATTAAATCATACATTGTTTAAAATTAATTATTCCTTTTTAATTGCATTATATAAACAGAAATGACCTGTTAAAGAAAATCTATAAGCACAAAATGAATTCACTCACGTAAACAAGCAAGATGAACTTGACCTTGTTTGAACTTGTTTTGATGTGGCCCAGATGGTAGGCTACATGCTTGAATAGCAGCCTAAAGCTGAGGAAAAACTCATATAGCAAGATCTAGATTTATAGCCTTCTGCAAATTCCTACCTTGTATTGTCCTTTCAGCATCTGTTCTTCCTCCACTGCGGTCAGCTTCTATCTCTGGGGTCAGGGTGTCTAAAAGCACAGAGAGGTAAGAATGACATATATTTCATTTGCTTCCTGTTGTCTTTTTAATAAAATAAAAAGGGCTACCTGTTAGTTTGATGGAGAATTAAAACCATTTAAACCTTTATACATCTTTTGAAGGTTTGACAGAACTATAACCACAAGAATTTTCTGAAGGTGTGCATATATAAGTAAAGTAATATTCTCTGTACGATAGGCTGGACCAGGAGTTCTTAGATTAACCTTTTATCATTTGTCTGTAGAAAATGATTTTGTTAAGCAGAAAAGCAATGCCAGGTCCCAGACAGCGAGGTTAAATAACAAAATGCTCGCTGCGCCTATGTAGTTCAGCATTTGCTGAATGACTTGTGAGACATAGACATTTACAAACCCGCAAGCACATGCCCACGTTGTCCTTCTGCTATCACAAATCAAAGTTGATTATGCAAAAACACACATGTTCTTACCATTTAAAACCCTGAGACTGTCTGCTGAAGCTGCTTGTTTCAGTGTCTGCTCTGCTTGCTCACGGCGTTTGGTCTCAAATTCCAGCGCTTCCTGCAGTTTTCTCTTTGCCTTCTTCTCCTTCTTTAGCCTCTTTTGGACTATGGCTGGAAAAGAGATGAGCAGATTACTCTTCAGAATGTTTGTAATGATGCTAATTTACAAATGGTCTATAATCCTTATTATGTCAATGTCTCCTTACTGAACCGAGTCTAGCTACAAATAGAAAGTCCCCAAATCCCAACTTCACCTGAAATTATCCCCAAGAAAATGTCCATAAAAGCCGATTCTTTATTTTAGCCTTGAATGATTGCAAGAATTATTTTAATTGTTCTATAGAGAGATACATTTAATAGGATGCTGACTTTAGTAAATCTTTGTGTTCACTGACAAAGGAAGTTGATTAAATGAAATTTGTGGCTTAGTTCTCTACCCTTAAATCAGATCTCTGCAGACAGAACACACTAAATATTGCACACTTTTGTATGTATATTTCTCCTGGTCTCAGAGGGCAGGACCCTCACAAATGCTGTGGAAAAAAATAAACAGGAAACAGAAAACAACACAAGAAAAGACATTGAATAGATTTTTAATAGTTATTCCTTCAGATTTTAGAAAATGCAGAATATTGCTTGTATATGAAGAACACCATACTTCTGTTGTTGTAACATAATATACAGAGGGAGTAACTTCTTTTGATGACGATATCATATTTTTTTTTCTGAAAATGACTGTTTCCTAACTCTAACATATTTCAAGAAAATGTGCAGCTTCACTTTATCAGAATTACAGTGGAGTATAAATCTCACTTGAAATTATAATGCACTATTGATAACAATGTTTTTTGCATGAAAAGTAGGCACTATTAAAAAGTTGGTTATGATGTATTTTCTCCTATTAGATTATTACAATAGTGTGCCTAATGTTAATCTCCAAATAACAATAATGCAATAAAAGTAGAAATTCATAGAGTGAAACTGCTTTGATTCTGCCTACAAATAAGACGGAAAGCAACCAGCAGTGCAGTGGCAAATGTAAGTTCCTTCAAATTATCCTTCTGGGTAATTAATACGCATTATGGATGTTTATTTGACAATGTTACTATGGCAAAACTCATGTTTTAGTTATAAAGAGAAATTATGCTGCTTCTTGCTACCCATTGAAAAATAATGATTTTATTTAATTTTATATTTAATCAGAATGTAAACAGGAAAAAATGTTCAAGAAAATATTACGTTTCAGTTTCTAGTCCCTACATGTCTCATTTATATCATCACTAGCCCCACTTAGATGGCAGTCCATTAACCTGCTAACTTTACTGTTTTTATTTCATAATACCTTAAGTGAATTCTATCCCCAATGGACATGGACTGTAGTCTTCAATAAAAAATAAGTGGCACTGATTTCAAATTAATGCTAATCTCCCTTATTTAAGAGTGCAAAATAAATTCGTTTCTTCTCACATTATTTTATATTTCTCTTTCCAAATATTATTATTTAACATTTATCAATGAAGAGATACAGTAGTTTTGAAATACATTTGTAAATTGCATGTGATCTTACTACCAACGTTGGATTTATATCACCCACTCTCTATCTATTCAAATTCCTCCCAAGTGATTGCGTGAAATGAGATTGAATCAGTTGTCTGCAGGATAATACACTTCTACAGTAGATATATTCATAGTAGGAAAGTATAGATAATTATTACTTTCAACTTACTGTTGGAAATTAATTAAATGGGATGTTCATGGTACGATCTGTGGGTGTTTTGCCCTCTAGTGGTTAAAGGAATAAAACCAATCTTTCTAGACTCACTACTCTCCAAAGGTTATTTTAGAAAGCCCCACATTGTCAATTGACTAGCACTCTTAGGGGCCTACAGAGACTGGAATCACAGACACTGAGCCTGTAGAATCTCCTAAATACATTTCATGGCTGGATTGGTGTCCTTGAAAAACTCTTACAGGCTGGAGTGGGGGTTTCTCTGACCATTTTACCTACCCTTGAGACACTTTTTCTCCTGCTGAGCTGCCTGGCCCACCCTTGATGTCAGTACTGGTGCCTGGCCTCTTTCCATCCCACTGTGCCATGCCCTGATTGTGTTGTAACCCTGGGGGTATGGTTCTTTTCTGGGGACAAGTGGATATTTTTGTGGGTGGTAATTGAGGTTAGATTTTCTGGAGATGAGGAGAGCTTAGGGGGTGGAGGGAGGGAAGGAGGAGAGGTAGGGATGTATTATAGAAGTTGTATAAGAGAAGAAAAATAAAAAAAAATACTTAGGTCTATCTTTTAGTCTTATATGAGAATCTTCTTCAAGCTAGAACAAAATAGAAACATGGCTCTCATAAAAGGTTGCTCCACAGACTCAACTCTTTGATCCAACTTCCTTATTCACTTTAAACACATCTGTCATTAATGTTTTCCATACTTGAAATATTTTAGTCTTTACATTTATGCAAATTCATAAATGTGTCTCAAATATATCTGAATCCAGAAACCTTCTAGCTATTGATTCATAATATCTAATGAAACAACCTGGCAAATCCTAAAAGAGAAGCAATGATCTTTAAATCACCACAGTAAACATGAAAGGGGGCAGTTAAAGAATTTACACTGGATGCTTATAAAATTAAAGAAATAGAATCCCCTCTTTTCTACAATTCTTGGAGAATCATGTAGGTGAAGAAAGGGAAGGATTGACTGCAGTCTTCAAAGTCATGTATGAGAGAAATATATAAACATGAATGACTTTCAATTTTATTTATTGATAACCAGAACAATATTTCAAAAGAAACAATTTGAAAATCAATAATAGCATTATTTTTATCCAACAAGAATTCATTTTGGTCAGTACTTTAAGCACTTGACCTTGTTGAACAAAAGTGAAGCATTTAGAAAAAAATTACACAAACACTTAACTTCAGTTATTTGCTTAGATATTCATCAGTCTTCCATTTCAGTTGATAAATATCTTACCAAACCTGCTTTGCTTGACTAATCAGTCTTTTCTATCTTAGCTTTATGACTTTAACTCCCGAGGTTTTCAAAGGGCAATTATAAGAGAACACAACATTCTTCATCATAGCTACCATCTTATCGGAGCCAGTTCTTATCTTAAAGAATATGAATTGATTAAACTCTATAAGCAATGAAAATTATATGATCAATGATATGATAGATATATCTAATCCCCTGAGGTAGAAACTAGAAGAGGATGTGCACTTTGAATGTTCAGAAATACAATCAACTCATGATTCAAATGCTATTCTGAGTTCAGTTACAGACAAGGTAGCAAAAATGAAAGTAAACAAGCATTTACAGAACAGTATTACTGTGCTGACTATGTGGCTTAGAGTGTTAGACTTTGGTGGAGTTTCACAGATACCTCTATTCTTTTGCTCCATAGCCAGCTGTTTCTCGAGAGTCTCTCTTAGTTCTCTTTCCCTTAAAAAATCCATCTTGAGCTCTGTTTTCTCCAGCTGGACCTGTTTTTCTTGAGCTCTGGCATTATCAATGGCAACTTTCAAGAGTCCCTGTTTAAAGAAGGTATTGTATTCAGCATGAGCATTTTTTGGTCCAAAACACATTTTGTTCATTAGTTAGATGTATTTTCAATAGGAAGAGCCCACTTACCAAATTCCTGTGAATTCATCCAGGACTCACAAACATATAAATGCAACAACTAAAGCACAAAATTTCTAAATCTGTTTAAAGCATTTTAAGGAGACAAATATATATGGCATGTTGTTCCCATTGCTTCTAATTACATTATCTAGATAAAAAAAAATCAACAAGACTCACACAAAATCATCCTATGAAACACAAATGGACTTAGGAAATAGGCAGTCGTTCTACAAGGAACCATCAAAGATGGTCTATGTGGTCCGGTTAGGACGTTCCTGTCTTCAAGCTCATTCACCCATTCCCTTGTAAGGTTACACTCTCTATAGCTGTCTTCTTTGTATTCTTGAATTTGACTACCTGTGCCTGCCATAGAAGTTTGCTCTTTCGCTCTACATGTTTCCACACCTAACAACCCTCTTTTTACTTCCCCTTTTCCCAAAGCCATCATGCAGGAGATGATTTCTCCAATCATCCAGCTGAAAATATCCCTTCAAGGAGATGTCGCTGACCTTTCTTAACCGTTGTCCTTACATTCATCATTAAGTAATATTATTAGATGGCTACATGTTCACATGTTCACTGGCTTATGCTATCCCTCTTCCATTATAATGTAAATATATATATACAGGGTTGTTTTTATTACTTAGTACTCTGTCTCCATGTACCCAAACCATAGCCATAATTTAAAAATATTAAAATAACCACACATTAAATTATCTGGTATATTTTAGATACATATTTAAAGCATCTAGAACAATGGATTATCAGTCAATTATCTTTATAAAGTCCTTCAAAACATTGCAATAATCCAATAATAATATTTAAGAAACTATTTCACAGGCTAGTAACTCAAAAAGGATTTAGTACAAACAAAACTTATTTATGCTTATAACTGACTATAAGAATATGTACTTTTTCTTCATTTATAATTTTTATAAAATTTAGGAGTTCCCTCAAATTTTAAAATGAAATGTGAGCACATAGTATACATATAAAAACATCCTGTATGTTTTGTTAGATAAGACACTGCTGAAAATTGGAGTTAGGAATTCTATCACCATGAATTCAGCAACACAAAATGCTATATTTGAAGTATAAAGCATTTTGTCATGGTCTGTGAATGTGCCAGTCTAAAATTTGCCATTGGAATTATACAAGGACATGCAATCTAATGGCACTTTTATATGTTCTCCAGGCTGTGGCCCTTTTAAAGAGTCAGTGTGAATACTCTGAGTTAGGAATTCCAGCCCTAGCTTGACTTAAAGCCGAATAGAGAGGTAGTCTGTCTCCAGCAGAACAGTATAACTTTTAACAGCATCAAAGGCCATTTTAATTATCTTTTCTTATAAATATAAATCATTTTCTGAGTGCTATATCTGACCAAGAACTTCCTGGCATAATTATTGTTATAAAAACAAGCAAGAGAAGGATTTCTATGTGGCAGCTTTCCCATCCCTACTCTCTCATTGTTTAATAATAAAACATGACTTCTAAGGAAACTGCCATCCTAACTGAATTCAGCAACATTCCTGTATATGTTTCTTCTGCACCAGGAACAAACAATTAGTAACAAATAAAAGAGATCATTACATCAAGTGCCCTTTCAGATCACCCCAATTAAAACTTTAGTTTAGCTGTATTTTAATTCTAAGATACCAAATTCTAATTTTCTGCTCTGATTGCTCTTGTTGACTTATCTTTGAAAGATGTACTCTCTGTGCAATGTCTAGAGATTATTTAGCAAGATGCCAATGTTGGCACCACTTAATGTGTTGATTGGTTGAATTATCAGTAGCTGTTTAAAATAAATTACTATTAAACTATTATTGTCCTTGGATAACAAAACACGAAATTTTGGTGTTCTTAAATATGAAACAATCATTATGAATAAACATATTGAATAATGTTAAGCTCCAAGTCTACTCTGTGATTTTATTATTAATATCAGTTGCTGGAAGCATTTACATATACTCTCTCCTTTTGTTACAGTTATTGGTAATGTAGTTAATGGTCTTATATTGCCTATTCCTGCTGATTATGTCTGAAAAAAATATTAGCTTTTAGGATCCTATTCCCTCTAGAGACTATGTATAAGCTATATAAATTAAACTTAAAATGTAGACATTAAATCAATGCATATCAGTAGGAGTCCAGTGTGAACAAAAATCTGTGCTGGGGCCAAAATGATGCATATGCAAAAGTAAGTTATTGCCTGTGACAAGTCTATGCAATAATAAATAAAATAAATACAGGATGTAGATTCAAGTTCAGTGAAGCAAGAGGGTGGATAAAAACCAACAGCAAGCAGTATTCACAACATCTACCTGTCATTAAGACACCTTTTAATTATTAGTTAAAATACTCTCAGATATGTTAATTTTCAAGGTAGGTAGTATAGTAAAAGTCACAGTAACTATGTGTATTTCTTTAAAAAGCTGTATCTGCACAGTGCCACAACAACATTTTGAATTACAGTGAAGAGGAAAATGTTTCAGATCTGATTTTTTTTCTCAAAGGGGGATTCAGTTATCATAACACTGAAGCTGGGTAATGACACAGAAGAAATACAGTTGAAGTTTATTCTAAGGCACAGCAATAGCAAAAGACAATAGTTGAGTGTACATAGATATGTTTTGTAGTAAAGCATGATATTTGTGATCATACATGATTTCCTATCAGCTAAAATATTTTCCTTTTGTTCATAGAATACATTTATTCACAAAACTGCAGAATGGGGGCTCTGCAATGAGTCTAGCAGTGTTGCTATAAGATCTACAGTGTTGAGGTCATGTGGAAGAACTTCGAGCAATGCTCATAGTAAGACAAGTCCTGTACATGCCAGCTCTACCTATGAGTAAAAGTTTAATCTATTTTTGTATTTTGTTCAGATATATTTCTGAAGGCTGATTGGCAACATTTGTGCTGAATAATGTCCCATGGGGAACTGTGAGTTAAATTTCCCAGCCAAGGATGACGAGAAATTCCTCAATCTAATAAAACATTGAAAGAAGAAAGGTCCAAAAGACTAACCCAAGACCTTAACCGAAGTCAGAATATCAGCTACTTAATTAAAAAAAACAAAAACAAAACTTTGAGCATTTTCTCTTTGCCAAATAAGAAGGAATTGTCTCCTTTGAAACCCAAACTTTTGTAGACAGAAAGAGAAAAATGACAGTATCAAGTGATGGACTATGATAGAAGCATTGTGAAAACTGTGCCTAGTCTAATATTACAGAGTTCTCCAACAGTGACGAATGACAAACTTCCTGTGAACCATCACTTCTGTGTACAAGCCCATCTTGTGAATGACATATACCTAGGCTCTGAAATCCTTATGCTACAATACCTGCCTCAATAGACCTAGATACAAAGCCAGCATATACAGAGATTAAGGAAATTCACTGTGAAATGAGTAGGACTGGGGCTGGTGAGATAGCATAGACGATATAGGCACTAGCAGTCAAGTCTGATAACCTGAGTTCAATTCCCAGAACCTACATGGTTGAAGGATAGTATCAATTGTAAGTTGTCTGCTGACCTCTACATGTGCACCATGACAACTCCTTGAACCACCACTTCGTGGTTCAAATAAATAATTAAATATTTAAAATGTATAGAACCATAGTAATTGACACAGCAAAATTGTTCACGAAGTGTTAAGTCATTCTATTATTGCTCCTGGAAATAATACTTAACAAATAAAGGACAGAGTCCAGGATTTGAAACTATCGTTGCTGTTATCATCATTGCTAGCTGTGTTTAGAATCCTAGGTATATTTTAGTATTTTCCACCTCAGTCTTTTCCAAACTTGTATGGGAACAAGAAGAAGAAACAATCATGATTAAGAATAAACCATATAATATAATACCAATATATGCAATTTTTAGCCACTCATGCTTTGAATGTTATATTATTTTTGAGATTATTTAAAATACTTTTTATACCAATAGTGCAAACAAACTACTCATTTCTTTCACAGTGTATAAAAAGTAAAGTAGAACAATTTGTAGGGACATTGTGATGCGAGTTTGAAGATGGATAATGAGAGACTTTTAGTCTTGATACTGAGGCAAACTCTGCTTTATGCACTTCCTCTCACATACAAATGGAAACTGCTTCTCAAATGCCACAGTTGCCTTTTATTACTTATTAGACCACAGTCAATAAATCTGGGACTCTCTGTTTGTGGTTCTATTATCTGTTTTAGGTTTTCCTTCTTTGGTTAATTTCTGATTTAGAGGTGATGCTTTTGGTGACTGGAATATTGAACATGAGCCCCTTGAACATTCTAAGTGAGGTGAACTCTCTACCATTTACCAATGTCATTTTCTTAATTTCTCTTTGCACATAAACCACAATGAATCTACCTCCTATCACATATCTTTTTATAGTAAATGTCTTTAAGGATAACTTCATCCATAATGAAACTCATTATCTTCATTCCTTTTTATATTTCAACTTTTACTTATTACTCTACTCTTACTTTATTCTTTGTAAGCCATGAGTGTCCTCACCTCCTGACTTGTCTCACGAGCCTCAATTCATTTTCTTTCTCATTCATTTTCTAGACTTTGCTCTTTCCCTGTATATTCTGACTTTAGGGTAAAAACTCACAAGTAACAATGCTGTCAGTTTTAAGGTTAATGTTTTTATGATTTAGGATAGTAGTAGAGGTGAAGCAACTAGTGAAGAGAATTTCATTGGCATCCAATATTTGAAGGTTTCACACTAAAGTATTTAACCCTAAAATGTTTTCTCACATTAAGCTACTCTGTGACTTATCCAAGGACATCACTGAAGGAAGAATCTGTGGTAAAATAACATCCATACAGAATATACCACAATGGCATGTGGAAACACAAGTCCTGAGAAACAACAATTGGAATGAATTTCTATCCCTGCCTAAAAACCAATGACTGTCATTTACTCTGGATATTTTCCTTATCACTTTTATTTTGTAAAATACTCAAGTGGCATGAAGCAAACCCCATAACCATTCTAGGTATGAAATTATCAAAGAATTAATAAAAAGTTTTTTTAAAAAAAAACTATTTTTCAAATTTACATACAAATATATTTTTCACAGGTCTTACTTCTACAATAGAAAGAGATGGCATTATGAAATCAGTTTCAAAAATAGTATCATGGAAGTGACATCTGTAGTAATAAACACAATATTAAATATTAAATATTGTTAATACTATATTGTGAAACATTTTCATTTAGTACAATAATGATTTTGACAAAATTATGAAGGATTTAGGGAAACTAATCCTAACAGCAAAACAGTATTCTCCAGGTAACCTGACTTTAAACTGACTTTTGAAACAGAAAGCAGCGAACTCAATTATACATCTTGAAACTGCAGATAAAATTGAGGTGGGAGGGTTGTAATTACCCAAACTGAAATTTAGACAGCAAACACAATTATACTCTATGTCCAATAAGCCATGGTCATGACTGTTTAAACATTCTAAATTATTCCTTATTTTTTGCCATAACTCAACAAATGTGCCAATAATAACACCAATTTTGGTGTTCAGTAAACTAATATGAAATCATAAAATATTCAGTATATATATGAAACCAATACGCATTTGTATGTGTATATCTGTGTATGGAACTCAAGTGATTTCCTTAATCATAGCTTTATTCATACATATGTGTATGCATGCATACATGAGAATATGCTAAATTTTCATAGATATATAACACCTGATTTATATATTCATGCATATGTATAAGATTGATGTAAAAAGTGTATTTTTAATGAAGGTTTTTTTCCCCTTGATGATCCAGCTTATTGGTAAAAAATCCCTTTGATAAATTCCCAGATCAAATGTTTAGCTTGCTTTGCTTATCATCTTACTGTTAATTCTTTTAAAATATATTCTTAGGTCATAAACTTGCAAAAATGACCAGATATAGAGTAGGTTATATTCTCTCTCTTTCTAAGAGAAATACTTAGTTTGGAGTGCTGTGGACATGAAACCTCGTCTAAATATTCCTAGCTCAGAGTGGATGGATGAATATTCCCCAACTGTCAGTATTTGGCTTAGAGCTATGAGTACCAAGACAATCAGGCATAAAGTGCAAGCATCCTTGCTTTCTACTAAAAAAACACCAGTGGTGCTTTTTTGTGTTGAAATTCCAAAAAAATTTTCAGTCTTCTTTAAGAGCTCTAAGATAGTGAAGAGATATACAAATAGCCTTTTCTTTGTTTTATACGGAGTTATACACAGAATAAACTGAAATATTCCCCTATTTTTCTTATTTATATTAGTTCCCAGAGAACTTTGTACAATGTGTTTTAATCATATTCATCCTTACCCTCACTCCTTCCCTATTTTCGTACCCAACTTTATCTGTCCCCCTCCCTATCAATTACATTCTATGCTGCTCATATGCTCTTGGATATGTGGCTTTCAATGGGGCATTGTCAACCTAGCAGGGCTGTATCTTTAACCAAAACAGACTTTTATCTCAGTAACTACTAATTGCCAGTAGTTCTGCATTAAGTGGTGAGACTCTGTACCAATCTCTCTATCTGTATTGATGTTTCTGGCATTCTTAAACTTGCATAGGTTGTGTGATGGTGTCTAATCTGCTGTGAATTCATATGTGTAACCACTATCCTCTGTCCTGAAAACAGTTTCCGTGTAGTCATTAACTGGCTCTGGCTCTTACAACTTTTTCTACCTCCTTCCACAACGATCCCTGAGACTTGGAAGGAGGAGGTATGGCATAGATCTCCCATTTAGGGCTGAGCAATTGATAGACTCTTAGTCTCTGCACTTTGACCAGTAGTGTTGCTCCCTATGCTTTAGGAGGCATTTGCCTTAACGAGACAGAAATTCATTATGACTTTTATGTTGTAAAAATTCTGGGAAAATGTCTTACATTTACTTTTGAATCTAATCAGTTATTTGGTCATTATTGAGTTGGGGCTGGACTGATGACTTATTTCAATGACTAAAATATAAAACCTTAGTGTTGAATACAGTTCTTATAATTCTAATTACATTTGTTTTAAAAACGTCATATTAATAGATGAGAAGATATGTTACATTAAACACCTTCTGTTATGTCTTTGGAGAGGTAAATAAAATAAATCACATTTCTACTGAGCCAAAGTTTAATATGGTAGGAAATGTGTTTAGAAAAATGTAACTGAAAATAGAGTACAGGGCTAACAGCGTCTGTATCTTGTGTCTCTTTCTAGCAACCCCTAAGATGGAGACAGAGGGAAAAGCTCCATCTGGGGCCCACATGATCCCTTCATGCATGGCAAGAAAACTATGCTTTCTTCTATCCCAAACACTTTTATTATCTTGGCTCCCTGCACTATGTTATTGTTAACTGTAAGTATTTTTGATTCATAATGTACTGTACGTAAAATATACATCCTGAGGGCCACATAGGAAATCCGTGGAAGTTTTTGTATGGCTTTTTGAAGTCTATTCTTTGAAGAGGCCCTATTAGCTGAAACAAACTTATTTATGAAAGAAAAGATTCTTTTGGATTCTTCTATATTAGACATATTTAAGAATGACTAAACATATCATTTCCTCACTGGCAGGCCTGCAGTTTAAAAATATCTAAATATTTATCAGAACTTGTATGCTGTCATTTGGTAAATTGGACAAACTTACACACTTAAATTAGTCCTGTTATTTGGCAATAAAGAGAACACTTACAGGAGAATCTTTTTCATAAATGTTCACATCAGTTTTGTCTATTATAGTATGGCAAAATAGAAATATCTATTGAGTAGCTCTACAACAATTTGGTTGTGAAGCAAGGTTAAAACTTAATGTACTGGAGAAATGTTTACCATGAGTCAGTCAATATTATGAGATAAGTATTTGAAGTAGGTTATGTTTTAGAAAAGATCAACTCATATGTGTGCTTTATGTTCCTTTCTTGCAGACCAAAAAAGACCTACCTGTATGTTAGTGAGCAGTGTCTCTATGGAAGAAAGGCCATCAGGAAACAGAAAGGGAGATGGGAAGCCTGGAGGTAGTGGTTGTCCATGCCCAGTCAGAGAAAGTTTGTCGATGCTGTCTCTCGCGGTTGGTGTAGAAAGTGGGGTCTCATCTGTATGTGATTGAAACAAAAATATAGAACAAGTTACGCTTGTCTGTTTTTATTAGACCTCAGTAATGGCTTCCCTAGTGGTTTCCAGAACATTTATTGCAAATTGGTTCCTGCTATCAGGAGAAAATGCTTTCTGCTGAATTTTCTTTAATGAAAAAGCTGTGGAGATACAACAAGATAACATTAATGAGTAACTTTATAAGCCTTTTAAATGCAGTCTCTAATGAGACTGAGTTTACAGTGCCATAGAATCTTTTTAAAACAAATATTATCTCATATATAGTTGTGATAATATATTCAGTCTGACTTTATGGGCACCTTCCCAATTATCTCATTTTAGTTTGTTCTGTTTGGATTGACAATAGGGTATTTCTAAAGCTTTATATTAGAAAAATGTTTTGTATGTCAGGATGTTTCTTTCTCAATTAACCCTTCCTTTATATTGATGGTTCATCCAAATGTCATCTTAATAAGCTTAACGAACAATCTACAAGTGAAACCTCTTTTTTTTTTTAACATCTAAGGAACAAGACTGGAATCCAAAAATATTGTTTCTAAGTTACAATTAAAATAACCACTCTCGTTAGCTAAGAATCTACTTTTAAAAACACAAACATCTAAAGCTTTCACACATAAAAAGGGAAATAAAAAATAATAAATTTAATTTCCATCACAGTATTTTGTAAATCATATTACCCTTTTCAAGTAAGTTATTATTTACTTCACTGACTCCATATACTTCAACATTTAACCCTTAGAGTAACGTTTAAAAAAAGTACTCTTTCCTTTCATAGTCAAAAGTTTTTATTTTGTTCCTTATTATTTAAATATTTATATACTTTCCATCACTTGTAAATAATTTGTGGCTTATTCACAGAGAAAACTTTAGTAATCTCTATTTTATAAATATTTTGGTAGTTTACCCGGTGAAAATTAATCAACACAATGCATTTGCTTATTCTTGATAGTATCTCTCAATTCTACAAGTGACTAACATTTTCAGCATACTAGTTTTTTACTTTTGATTTGATTTCACTGCTTTCAGTCATTTTTTTCATGTTACTTTACAACACCTAATCACACAACATATTTTTGAATAAACTGTCTCTGGGGCAGAACTATTATGGAAGGTGCTACACCCTATTGTCTTCACTGATGTCGAAAATGTGAAACTCAGGCCCCTCACTCTTCCACATATTTAGTCGATGAACCAAATGGAAAGAAATGTTTGCAGGGTTTGTAGGAAACGGGAGATGCCCTACTCAGTACACACTCCTGTCACATTCACTCACTCTTCTGCAATTTCTCCTTCCACTGTGTCTGTTAACTCACTGACAGATGATCTCAGGAAGCAAAGACTAGAAGAAACAGTAAGCAACTAAGCCTGGACTTGTGGTGCTTTATTTTATCACAGCCTTCTAGTGTGGTAGAGAAAGACTTCAGGGCTTGGGTATGGTTGCAGCATAGCTAATATAAGCAAGATAATTTTGGACACCATTTACCTAGCTGTCATAAATTACTTCTCCAGACCAAGGCTGCTAGTGTTTTCTCATAATAGCTCTGAAAAGGCACTTGTTAAACATCTATGCACATGTGTCATTGCTTAAGAAAGGAGAGCAATATTTTTTGATCAGTTTCACCTTAGCTGTCACATGGTAAAGAAAATGTGCATTAATAGATCATGAAGGTAATAATTGCTTGTCTTTGGAAGAAAGGCACAGGGCCTGATGATCACCTGAGAATGCTTTCACTTTAGCATCTAAGACTTTACAATTCTGAAAGACTTTGCAAAAAATGAGAACCAAATGTGTTTATATACACACTTCATGATATTTGTATCACCCAATAATTATTTGTTTTCACTTTCAATGCATTTATGCTTGACTATGCTTGGTGGTTGAGAGACAAATCATTAAACTGCCATCATGCCCACATTCATGAGTTCTTAATTATTGAAACAATGCACATGATAATGGAAGTAGAAGAAAAATATCCAGAGTAAAAGCATTATGAAACTCATGGAGACTAGAGTGACTGATTCCAGGTGACAAATAACCAATTCTTATAATTGGTAAAAACACTTTACCTCCTATTGTTATTTCATTAGCCACGACTCATCCCATCCAATGACTAAAACTCTTCTGTGCATCTGTGCATCTGTGCAAGCATGTGTCTGTATATGTATGTGTGTGTGTGTGTGTGTGTGTGTGTGTGTGTATATATATATATATATATATATATATATATATATATATATATTCTACAATGGCAGAAACAATATATATGTATATGTATATGTATATATATTGTTTCTGCCATTGCATTTAGCTCTCATATATGAGAATAAACTATCATTTGCTATAAATCTGGGACAGAACAACTTATAATTAAATTTTTTTCTTTGGTTTTCCAAGACAGGCTTCTCTTTTGTAATTCTGTCTGTCCTGATACTAATTCTGTAGATCAGGCTGTCCTGTAACTCATAAAGCTCCACCTGCCTCTGCCTCCCAAGTGCTCGGAATAAAGGTGTGTGCCGCCACTGACTGGCAGAAAAGGAACTTTTAAAAAGAGTGCAAAAAACAGTTTTGTTTTGTTTTTTAAAGTAAAGAAGACAAACCAATCAAAGATAAATAGCCCAAAATATTCATTTGTGCGTCAATATGCTAATATATATAAACATATATATATGCATATATATATACACACACATACATAACATATACATATATATTATATAATATGTATGTATGTATGTGCATGTGTGTATATAACCATTGCCATCTCATTGCAATTGACATCATAAAAGTCTACTTTACTTCCTCCTTCATGGATTGTAAAGTTATGTTGTTGCCTCTCTTTTTTTAAATAAAAGTGACCTCTGATATCTCAATATTCTCCGAAGAAGAAAGCAAATGTTTGAGACTAGAAATTCTGGGAGTCTGGGAATTGTGTAATCTCCATTGACTTCAGAGTGTGAAGGACAAGGTAGCACACATTCACAGATCTGATCTCTATTAGACATACCCGCAAAGGTTTTAGAGATTGTATTTACAAGAGAATGGGCTGGTCAGATATTTTGGGATATTTGGATCATTTTTCCTTTTGTCAACTGGTTTTTGTATCTGATTATAAACAAACAGATATTGGAAGAATTATTCAAGGAACTCTTTTTTATTCCTGTGGTGATTTGAATGGTGATAATTGAAGCATGTGCCCATATTTATAATGCTATTTTATTTGGAAAAGGCTTTTTTTCCCCATAGATGTATCTCAAGAACTTAAGATGAGATAATTCTAGCATAGAATGAGACCTATGTCCAATGGCATGTGTCCTTATGAGAAAAAGGATGAGGGAAATTTGAAAAAGAAGAGACTCTCAGGCACAATGTAAAGAAGATGTTGCAACCAAAGGCAGGTACTAAAATATTGCAACAACAGTTAGTAGATGCTGGTATTCAACACATGCTAGGTGAAACTGGCATGCTAGTTACCTATTAGGTTGTTATATTTAAATTCTAAAAAGTAATTAACTTTTAAGTGTTATTTTATTTTAATTTAGTTACAGGGAACTGTAGTAATTTCTGAAAGAAAATGGAATGGCACATGCTACAGTTTAACAAGTAATTTCATTTTAATACCCAGAAAAATTACTGATTGAAATCTGAATAATTGCGCAATAAATATGCTGACAATTTTATCATTATTTAATCAGTATAATAGAAATCGAAAGTATGAATGGAAAAGAAAAAACATTTCAATTACATAATAAAGGATGAAAACATTGTGTTTTAGTTTTCCTTATCACCTGAACTCAGGATTCTACTCACACTTTAAGCTACTTTTTATTAAGAGACCATCAGGAAGATTGATGTCCCTGAAAGACAAGCCTTTTTCCTCTTCAGTCTTATCACACATAACAATGTAGCAGGATATCCTAAGGAACAATGTTGTTTAAAAAAATAATGGGCCTCTACTTTTAAAATGTTTTCTTTCCTGTTAATAAAATCTAATTCAGTTGTTATTTTCATAACCTGTCCCTTTGGGTTTGAATTACACATTCTCTCAAGTGTGTGTGTGTGTGTGTGTGTGTGTGTGTGTGTGTGTGTGGCTCTGTAACGTCTTTAACTACTATTATTAAACTGCCCATTCCGAGCTAAAGAAAGGGAGTTTGGGTGAAAACTATTACGATAGTGGCAAAGTGAAAAAACAAAGTACTGAGAAACATTCTAAAGAAGATGATATTTTCACTTTAGAAGTGAATATATTTTTATGAATATATAAACTTTCTTTGTTGTTTTAATAGATTTCCATTATAAGCAAAATTATCCAATAGGAGTATTACTGTCCTAAAATACTGAGCATGAATAACCTAAAACTTAAACATTAATGTCCAGGTAAAGAATTAAAAATAATAACCAGTCATGTGATCTATTCAAGATAGATGAGAAGAGGGTGTTCAACTCCCTCATGCTGGAGCAATCATAGGTTATATGCTGCCCAACATTAGTGCTGGGAATTGAGCCAGGGTCCTATGCAAAAGCTGAACACTGTTAACAACTACGGTGTCTCTCTAGTCCCATATTGTACATTTTATTTTTCATAAAAGAGATCATAAATGTATATAATACAGCAGAATTCAAAAGCAGAGCAAATAGTTCTAGATCCAGAAAGTGCATTCTTGTCTCTATGCTACTTAGCTTTGGCAAATTTATAGCTATAAAGTCATTTTGTATTGTGTGAAACACATTTGGCTACTATAAACCATAAACTGAAAGGACTATGCTCTAATTAGATTAGATTATGCATGTGAAAATGCTTTATAGAGCACAGAACACTAGTGGAAATGTAGAAAAATAAGATCTATGAATTTCCTTTTGTAAACTCATTTCTATGCAGCATGGAGAAATGCCATGGTTTCCTCAGGTGCTTGCAGTGTCTATCTTCTGTCTGCTTAATAAATCTTTGGCAAAAACTCACTATATTCACAGAGTTCATTGGCATAAACTGAGGACAGCATAAAAGCGCCAACTAGCTTTTTGAATACATGTTAAGAAGCATTAGAACTCTGAAGGTCAAAAAAAAATTTACAATGGAGGGCTGGGGCAGCAGCCCAAGTGGTAAAGTGCTTGCCTTGCAAGCATAAGGACTTGAGTGTGATCCTCAGAACCTATGTAACAGGTCGGTGTGGTGGTACATGCTTGTAATCTTAGTGCTGAGGAGCTGGAGACAACAGAACCTAGGGCCCACGGGCAGGCCAGCCCAGTCTACCAGGTGCATTCTAAGCCAGGATGTTAAGAAAACCTATCTCAAAAAATCAGCTGAGCAGTAGCTGAGTGATAACAGCCAAATTTAACCTGTGACCTCAACTTACACATACACATGTATACCTGCATACAGATGAACATACATACAAATGCACGCATACAAATATAATGTGAAAAAAGGGAATAGTATATGGACATGCCTATAGACACATTTGAGGTATGCAAAAAACCACTACACCAAACATAGAATTTTCTTCAGTTTAACTCACAATAGATATAATGCAGTTACTCTATGAAACTATCATCTCCACAGGTGGTTCTTCACTTTTACACACTTTTGTTTTGTTTTCCTTTGTTTTTTAAATGTGCCTAAATGAGAGGACTCAATCCTTAGACAAGGAGAGAATATACTTACAGTCTCAGCAGGCACACGCAGACAAGCACTTCTCAAGTTCTATTGACAAAATATGTGAACAAAGAAAAGAGCAGCAAATCTGTAAGATTACATAATGGCAGGAATGAGAAGTCTCCATTTGTCTTGAAGTTATTTATACTACACTCATACTTTTATCATAAAGGTAAAAGTAAAAATGCCTCCTATTGGACCACTCTGCTGTATGTTAAAGACAAATTTCACAGGTACAATCCTGTGTTAAAAGGAAGCACTAACAAAATGACTTTTCTTTTAAAGTACATCCAATTTTAATCTCCATAAAGTTATTTGACAAAAGACTGATCCAATTGGTACTCTGTTTATTTAGCAGATTATATTGGGGTGATGCAAATTGAGACGGGAGAATTGAAAAAAAATAGAAAACAAATAATAAATAAAAATTGGAAAATAAAAATCTCTATGGAAAAAGGTAAGAAGTGAGTTTTTTGTTGAAGGCTATTTGGAGAGAGGATGAAAGGTCATATAAGGAAACTATGCAGGGGTAACAGCTCAGGAATTCTGGGTCTCTAATAACCTGGAAATATTATATTTTTAATGGGATTTTAATTGAAAATCATGTTTTCTACCATTTTCTCAAAAGAAAAAAATTCTATCTATTCTCCATTTATATTTTTGACATTTGGGTACAGAGGAAGCAGTAAGGTCAAGCTTCCACTAATATTTTAAAACTTGACTTTGATAGCAAATTTATTCTAGGAAATAAAACTTATGTTTACAGGTAGATACTTGTGTGTACAATTTTTATTGACACTGCATCTTGGAATTTCAAGTATTAACACACACACACACACACACACACACACACATTTACCTCATAAACATGTGACATTGCTTTCACCACTGCTTGCTTCATAAAGTAGTGGGTTGTGAATGATTATGAATGAGCTGCCACAGGTTTTGCTGAAAAGGTTCCATTTAATTGACCTTTCTGTCTTTTCTATGACCCCGTAGGCTTAACCTGACTGCTGATACTGCAAGTGGGTATGGGAAAGCATTTATTGAAGGCTGAACAACAGACACGGTTCTATTTCCTGGGTTAATGTTTTGTATATCTGCACAGTAGGGCTATTAAGGGTTCTAAGAGCACAAGGGAAACCGTCATAACATTTGTTTTTAGATGACTGACTCAGGACATGTACACAAGGCTTTATATAGAAACTGTTTTTGTTTTATTAAGGGACTGTTTGCCTGTTAGTGATAACATCATTAAAAATAAATGAAAGGGGGCTGGTAAAATGCTTCCCCAAAGCAGAAACCTAATTAAAGGTGATGTGCCTGCTACAAGGCTTTTTTTTTTTTTTCAGGATGCAGAAATAGAACAAGGTTACTTCTTTTTCATTTTATAAGGTCCAAAGAAGACTTCACAGTAAAACATCACTTCTGATCTAATTTTCTATTTCTGTGAACTTTAATAATCTACTTTACAGTCTGTGCTTGCCCACGGACACTGAACTAGTTTTGTTCCTACAGATAGCTTCTTCATCATGTCATACTACATAAAGAGCAAATCTGATGGTTCAGCTCTAACTGAAACTGGCTTGCCTTTGAAAACAGGTTGTACGGACTGCAGTAGTTACAGCAGTAGCAAATGACTACCATACACGTAAAACGTCCTTCAGCATTGAAAGACCATTTGTGAAAGTCTGAGTTAATGATAAAAACAATTTCCATATCATAGTTTATAGTTTTAGAAAGAAAAAAATATGCTTTCATTTTTCGGGGTGGAGCTACTCTGATTCTGTGGATGGTGGAAAGCAGGAAACTGCCTTCCCTTGATAACTCTACCTTATTGTGCTCTGACCTTGGCCAATTTACTGAAATTTACATCTGCCAAAAGTGAGTTTCTCAACTGTGCTTTGAGAATGTTTGGTGAGGAGTAAGGGGGGCTGCCACACAAGTCAAAGTCTTTTTCAAAATTAATATGACTTTTAAAATAAGATAAAAATGAAGAGAAAACCTAGACAGGACACAGAGTCTCATGGTTTGCCATCTTCTTCTCTTCACCTCTGCCTACTTCTAATTCATTCATAAGTCTTCAAGTATCAAGTGAAGACCTATTTCTAAGTGAACAAAACAGAGCATATCTAAAAAAAAGTTCCCTGAAATGTAAAGTAGCTCTAACTAGTGGATAATTTAAACTGTATTTTCCCAAGGGTTTTTGACTGAAGTTATCATGGAATTATAGAAAACGTTAGATGGAAATCTCTGCAATCAATTCTTTACTTTTTAGATAAAACATGCCCTCTAAGGGATTGTTCCAAAATTCTTCAAGTACAAATATACAGATTCTTATTCAGTTTTCATAGAGTTATGCTGTCAATGAATAGAAAGTTAAAGACACGAACTTTTGAGTGACTCAAGGAATATGTATATTTATGAAAATAGATGCAAACATATGTACAATACACGAGTTGTTGAAATTTCAAAAGAATTCATAAAATACTGGATGGTATTTTAGAGCTGATATTGATCATGGGTTTGTGATTTTAAGAAACATGTCTCTAGTTTGAAAAAGCATACACAAAATATACAGAGTAAATTAAATGAGGAAAACAAAGAATTAAGTTCTGATTTACAGTTTTTGAGGTTTCCTTCATATTTCTGACAAAAGAGGAGAGACACTGGGTGGAAAAAATGTAAAATGAGATTATCTTTGACATGATTATTGTGAGGGGGCAACAACAAGATGTGTTGTAGTTGGAGATGTGCTGAGATGTGGAGTAGTCATTGCCCTATTCTAATTTTGTGAATATTTCAAATTTCTGCTAGTAAACCATTAACAGATAATTTATGCTACTCAGTATAAATTCTACAAGCTCATTCTTTTTTTTTTCTCAAAGATTGATATGAAGGTCATCATCATCACCACTTAAACACCTGTTCCACATTAAGTACTTTTTGTGTCTGAAACAGGTTTGCATCACTTGACTCATTTAATTCTGAAAGAGGTGTTCCTTTTGTTATACTCATTTTATGCATGAGTGGGTAGAGGTAAAAAGAAGTTAATTCACTTGTGAAGATAACTTAGTTATGAAGACAGCAGGCTGGATTTGGACCTCAAATGGCCCTATTGCAGGACTGATGTTCTTAACTCTGGAGTAAAAATACAAATTATGCACAATTTGTTAAAAAAAATACACACACACACACACACACACACACACACACACACACACACACACATATATATATATATGATTTATCTCAGAGTAGAAAGAAAATGTAGCTAGTCAGTGGTGGCACATGCCTTTAATCCCAGCACTTGGGAGGCAGAGGCAGATGGATCTCTGTGAGTTCAAGGCCAGCCTAGTCTGCGGAGTGAATTCCAGGACAGCCAGGTTTACGACAGAGAAGCCCTGTCTCAGAAAAAAAAAAAGAAAAGAAAAAGGAAGAGAGAAAGAAAGAAAATGTAGTCTTCATTTAGATTAAGTCTTAAATTACTACTTAAACTCAATCAGTGGTCATCCTAAAAATCCAATATTCCTTCAGATTGACTGCTTCTGCTTACATGTGATCCTTCTTTTTAAAAAAATTTCTCTCTCCTAGAAGTAAAGCTACCATCTCTTGGTACAGGGCAGTCCAACCATGATAGGCATCTTATGGCAACACTAACTGGAAGTAACCTATGAAGATAAGGAGGAGAAGCAGAGGCTGACTAAGACACTATAGGACAGTAAGAGCTCAGGGAGAAACACAGAGACACAGAGGCAGCTCGGCAGAGGTCAGTATCAGATCCGAAGAGTAAATCAATTTGAAGCTGAGCAGAACAGTTCAGTCTGTGGCAGTCAGAGAATAAGCCAGGGTAAACCAGAGTCAGAAGAGTTCAGTCAGAAACAGTAAGCTGGCTCAGATTAGTTTGAACTAGTCAGCATGGAGGACAGTTTGAGCCAGAATTGCAAGTTAGTTGAACCAGAAGTGTCAGAGTTCAGAAGGTGCTAGCCAGAGTGGCTCAGATTAGACTGTACGGATGTTCAAATGTTCTAGATTGCATGAAGGATGTAACCTTCCAGGTCTAGGCTTAAGATTGTACAGAGATTGTACAGAGGCTGAAATGCTCTAGGGCTCCATGGCTCCAGGAACTAAGGACCAGTTATTTATTTAGGCAAGGAATAAACTATCCTTTTTTCCTGAACCAACAACTATATATGGCATCTAAGTCTACACCAGAATTCACTTATTCTGTGCTCCTTGCTATGTATTTGCCTTACTTTCCACCATGGAAATCATATTTGGAATTTTAATTCACCTTGATAGTTTCAGAGTCCATTCCTTTCCCCGAGTCCCCACCTCCACCTCAATGCCCCTTCCTAGCACTAAGGGTTCCCATTGTTCTTGATCACTTCTCTGCTCTGATCCATAAAAGCTGATAGGATGTTGCTCTAAGCTAGACACCATTGTCTTGATCTAAAAGAATTAATTTATGCAAGTCAGCTGATTCATTTTCAAAGTATAGTGGTGAAATACAAGGCACAGGAAGTTAAAAACATTTCTTCATTTTCACCTCCCATACCAAATTACCTTGAGACAAGACTATGCAATGAGATGAAGCCTGGGAAAAGTACATCTGCCTCCCTGTTGTGAGACAGTTCCTATTCATAACAAGTAATTGCTAGTCTACATTTCCTGCAGTTTCAAATCATCAAAGATTTGGAAATTATCATCAAAGAAATTCAGTTATATATTTATCTCCTTCAGTATGTTTAATATAAAAACCTATGAACTCTGCTTATCTTGTTCACCTGTACCTCCACAATGCATTGTTTGTAATGTATTTTATTGCTAATTGAACAAATATATCACTTTTTTATTTCCCAAATTACTTCATGCATTAAGCTCCAGTGCTTATATGAATGATGATCACATTTAAGTGAGCTTGGTTCATACCTTAACTTTCAGAGTCCAAATGATAAGGTACAAGTGCTCCTCCAGCTTCCCTGGTGGGAAACAGTTCTATGTTTTAAACGCATATTAAGCATATGAAAATCATCCATGTTATTTAAAACTCTAAAGTTTTTGAGAAAAATCTCTTTTCTCTTAATAAGTACATAGATTTTTGATTACCGTGTTCAGAAATGAGACAAGTGTGCATACGCATATATGATTGTGTTCATCAACCTGGAAATCCTGCTGGTTTCTTTGGATAATAGTTGGTTAGCTGTGACAGAATGTCCATGCAAAGTTCGATTAGCAACCTGTCAGGAACATTACAGAAATTGTTCCCTGGAAATTGATAGGAGGTTAAATTAAGTAACCTTTACATCCCTTTCACCTATTGAGATTTTATGACTTTTTCCTTTAAAAACTAACTGCTTTATAACACAGTCATATAAAATTGCAAAGGAGAGCACTAATTTTCAGGATTTAGGGAAATATAAAAGTTAAGAATGTATGTTTATGTCATTGTCAGCATTCTTCCCTGAATGAGAAGGGGATTCTCAAACAGGACAGCTGCTGTTTCGCAATTTTCAGAGCATAAGAACATAATATGAATTCTTGGGCTTCTACTGTATACGACTTAAAAAAAACAAAGTTTAAAAACCATTTATTTTCTATGGCACAGAAAAGAAATGATCATGTAGTCAGATGAATAAACCTGTACTTCAGATTTCTTAATTCGATTGCTTAAGAAAAATCTATCTGTTGGCTCAGAATATGTCAAAATTGTTGAATTGACTAAATGAAGATTTCTCATCTTTGCATTAATATCTCTGTCATTACTTCGTTTTACATACTTCATTCTAGTCCATATAAGTGGTAATATTGCTATTATTTCAGGTATTTATTTAAGTTTCCTTATGCATTCTTTATCTTTATATAATATTATTCAAAAATAAAAAGAGCTGGTAGAAGCTGAATTCCTCTTCCCTCTCATCTATAACTTGTATTTTATTCTACTTATTTTATGATAACCAAATTATAAGCATCATATAAATTGAAAGCTGCTTCCCTAATGATTTTACAATGATGGAAAAATTAAGAACACTTAAAATATTATAGCTTTTATATTTAAACGATCAAATAAAAATACAGGTTTTATTCCTGTACTCTAGTAGTAAACATGCGGAACTCATATTGCCCATTGATGTTATTTTCCATTAGAAAAAAAAAATTAAAGCTTCATATAACAATAGCTTCAAGAATGTCAAAAAATACATAAGGAAGCTTTACTTCCTTCACTACCACAACTATTTTCACAGCCTGAATTTAATCATAAATTTAATCAGTGACTTTTTATAAGGCCAAATTAAACCTGAAATATGAAAACATTTCTTTTTTTTCAATTGGTTTAGTTGACAAATGTAGATAAAATAAAAGTAGAGGACTCTAAGAACATTTTTGACATGTTAAAACTGTGATATAGGACAGTAAACATGTCTGAAGAGGAGCTATAGACATCAGAACATTTAAGGGTGTGTTTGTACTTAGAGAAAGAAAAAAGATCTAAGGTCTGACTAAAGGATAGGATGCATTCAACAGCATGGCTAAGGCCTTACTGTATGGCGAGATGAAATAACTTTTGTGAGAAAATTATGTGATCTCAAGTCTTGCTAGTCACTGTGACTGCCAAAGCCCAAGTGCTAAAGTTAGTGTGCCTGCCAGGGAGCTATTAGAAGATGGTACAAGCCTTAAAATATTGCGGTTAGTAGAAACAAGTTGCCATATACACACCCACACACACACCCACACACACATATATATATATATATATATATATATATATATATATATATATATATATATTCATACGTATGTGTTTATCTACATATAAACGCATATATAGGCAAAATAGAAATAGAAGGAAAGTAGAAAGGAGGGAATTGGGAAGATCACGAGGAAGGAGGAAAAGAGGTAGGAATGGGGAGGAAAAAATAGAAGATTGCTAGGATTTCGTAGATAGAAATCTACAAATGCAATCATTTTATTCTCCCTCACTTGTCTTCATAGAGATGAAATTTAGCTTACCAGAAATAATTGAGAACTGGGGTAGGAGAAACTGTGATCAGAATACGTTGCATGAAAAAACTTATTTTCAATTCAAAAAAAAGAAATCTTAAAAAGTAAAATAATAATCTTTTATATTCCTTGTTCTGATACTGATCTTCTCTGGCCTTGGGCCCTACTTACAGTATAGGGACTGCTGCCTGGTTCCTGTGGAGAACTCATTCCTGAAATTACAAGTGAAACTCATTTTCTGCCTGTTTTAGTGCTCAGCATCCACTATTCTCATGGCTGTGGTCCTTATATTTCCAATCCCTGTAGCCCAGTTTTGGGCACCAATGCAGGACCTAGTTTTCATGTTCAGTTATCCTCCTTTACATTAAGATATCATTTTTTTAATTTCATTCTTTACATGTCTCTTCTGGCCTACATCGAATATCCATCTCCTGCCAGAACCTACCCTTTGCAAGCCACCCCTTTCTACATCCTGAACACCAGCTAATGTGATCTACATTCTATGCCCCAGAACTAAATATTCATAGATTTTGGAACAGTAACACCTTTTTCCAACAACTTATAAAACATATTAACACACACAGTCATAAAAAAGGGAAAAGCCAATGGAAAAGAGAGGGAAATCCCAGTCTCCATTTGTAGAGACAGTGGAAAAACTAACATAAACTATAGCTATCAAACAAATTAATGGGTGCCAACTGCCACCTGTCACATTTGAAAGAAGATGCTGAATTTGACAGGAAACAGATTCTGGGTCTAGTAGATCAATAAAATACAAAGATTGTATTAATTTTAATTTTATTTTTCTTGGACCCAGGAGAACAACTAGATCCATTAAATGAGGTCAATTCCTGAACAAAGCAAACTTCTGAATATGAATGAATTAGTTTTTCTTTGGGCAAATAGGTCAGAACAAATTCAGATCTGGAAGGATAGCTTATTGCAAGGGAAGCACAAAACCTTGAGTTCAGTCCCCAAATCCCACACAAAAAAGAGCTGATGTGGTGACACATTTTTGTAACCTTAGCTCTGGTTAGGTGGAAACAGGCAGGTCATCGGGCTTAAAGAAAGGCTTTCTCAAAAAAGGGAGGTTAGACAGCATTTCAATAATGAGACCCAAGTTTGTCCTCTTGGCCTTCACAAATGAGCCCAAACACACAAATTAATATACAACATGCACAAACACATATACAAAGAAATTACAGAAATAAATTGGAATATAGTTTCAAATACATTCCAAATTTTCAAATTGTGACTATGAGTGGACTGTTATAGACCTTCTGATAAATAGTTAGAAACCCACAGAAACATCATTATGCCTTGAAGAAGACGGTAGAAGGGTATTGCATTAAAGTTTACAAATTCTTATAATGTTATGCACCTTTAAAAAATTTACAACTTCTTAGATACTTTAGAAATCACAAGGAGATAATGGTAGCTGAAAATGGTTAGGCATACATTCAATCAATCTACAAATAATTGATATTGCAAAGAAATATGCACAGAATTTAGAAGTATATATAGTAATTAGATCCATCTGCTACCAAATGCAGGTACTACAGGACCCTGATTCAAAGAAAAAATTAGACTCATTTGTTATTACCAGTGTGTATTTTCATTCAATTAATGTGCTAAAATCCTTGAAAAGTATGCTCTCTTAAGTGGGTTAAACATGTTCATTGTAATCTTGTTTATAATAATAATTGGCTTAGCAAATCTTTTCTTTATATCTAGTACAAAGATAAACTTTATCAGGCCCAAGCCAAATTATCATAAATTTCATATTAGCAGAAACCAAATTAATGAGCTTTGATTGTACCACGAAAATTGCCTTTGCCATTTGTTTCATTTTGTCTACTGGACATAATAGCAAAAAGAAATTTCAAGTGATAAAAGGAGTAGATAATATAGTGTTTACAAAAATATTAGTTGCAGCAAGGCAAACTTACAGTATCTCTAATTTAGTGTTATATTTATTTGTTTGGGTTTAGTGTGTAATATGATGTTAAGTGTATTACTGTACAATGCTATTATGGAACAGATGTTAAATGCAATGTAAAAATGTCAGGGGTAAATGATTGATGATCCTCTTTGCCATTTCAAAGTAAACCATGATTATTTATATGCTCTGGACATTGCTTGAAAGCATCATATTAAATCTAAACAATTGATCCATTTTGAAGATGTTTTGTATAATATATTATTTATATGTGTTATATTCATTTGTGAAAAATGTCCCAGCATGAGAAAGTATTAAGAGTTTCAAGTGCTCCACCTAGTCCATATGGTAGATTTGTTCCTGTGTAATCCTTACCTTTCCCCTCTCAGCCCATATGGCAAGTCCAGAGGCTGCCCAGGCCCCTCTGCCCTCCACAGGGGCCATATGGCAAGTTCAGTGAGTACTCATTTACCTTGTATTAATATTTTATCTGGCTCAGACAGAAAAAGAGATAAGATTGAGCCAAGACAGACTCTACAAATGGTTCGGCCATATAATCAATACTAAGTGCCAATGTAGTATGAGATATGGGTTCTGTTATTTCATTTATATTAGAAATAGTAAATCCAAGTGAATAATTTATCAAATAATTTCATAATCTCTTTTGATCATTTGATATGCATTGACATAATACTGTTTAACAATGGTAATCATCTAGGCAATATTAACACATAACAGTATATCTTTATACAATTTAGAGCTGGCATGAAGATATAGACTTTGATACATACAAATAGATGACAAAATCTAAATCAATATTATCAAAAGTAATTTATAATTAATGCATAGTTACAGCACTTACAATGGGCTAAATCTGTTCATGCCCCTGTAATATAATTAAGAAAATTTCAGAATCTTATAGCTAGAATATGTGATAGAATATGGAATAAATAAAAATGCTGTCCTTCTACTGCCATTTCAAGTTCATGAAAAGTTATGAAATGAACAGCCTTACAGAATAAGTTATTAAGTTATTAGGCCTCGAGTTAATTTTTTAATAAAATTATGACTTTTATACTTTCATTAGTGTTTGAGCTATAGAATCTGTACCCTTTAACAGCATACAGGACGTGTTTTTGTATTTCATAATCAAATTACTGTCAAGCGCTTAACTACTTTTTGACAATATGCATGCCATAAAGCACACATATTACTTATATTATACAAATGTTTACATGATTATTTCCTTCATCTCGTTCAGTTAAAAAAATTCACATTTTTTTCTTTTTTAAAATACCTATTAGCAAACTGATCCCAGGCATACAAAATGAGTAAATATAAAGTGTATCCCACAACACTTATCATTATTTACTTGTTTAGACCTTAGTGTTCCTGTCAGATCATGTAGAAAAGTCTGATGTGAAGACTATTCAGAAGAAGGAGTTCATGTTTTAAATGTTCAGTCATTTCTTTAACACATATACCATGTTTTCTTCTCGAACATGTCTTTTAATCAGTCAACTCCCACCCATGAAACAACAAACAGCTAGCATTTTTTCATTCAGTTTCACACAATGTACATACCTGATTTTCATACTTTGTCTATATTTACTTTGAGTCCATGCATCTGTGATTATCATTGCTATAATATTTTTTCATAATACACTTACCAGGGACATGTAAATTCTGAGATAACAACTTATAGGTGATATTGAACAGATTCTAAACTCATTTGAAATTTTGAAGTGATAATATTGAAATAAAAATGTTAATGTGTTTAGGTTTCTCACCTGTAAGTGCAAGCAAAGTCATAATTAAAATATAAAGACAACATCAGGGTCTCTGACAGCGTTTTTTAAGGCTTGTACATATAGAAACATATTTTAATGAAAATATAAAAGTTTAATTTTATGCACTGAATATTTTCACGGAGTCAGCACTTTGCTATTTTGTGATAACATGTTAAAATTAATGGGATGTCTTAACTAAGTTCTTTCTGCATATATACATATAAACGAGGCAAAGCTCTGAACCTGACTTCATAAATAACATTTGCTGTGATTTTGTTAAAGTTTAGATGTGTGGATTTGTATTTGAAATCCTCAGAAGGTTACAAGGTGCAACCCTCCAACAATATCTCTGAGTCTTCAGGGAAAAAAATCCCATTATGTGGAGTTCAGTGAAGGGGGTAAACACCACCATAAAGAAATACAAATTGCACATATTTCCCATTTAGCTAGTGTCACTAGAGTTCACCATTTAGAATTCTAACCAGTTAGGACTTATTCTTGGAGGTCAAGTACCTAGTGAACCTTGACATCTCACTGATGACATCATATCCCATCCATCAATTCTTCTAGGAGCACACTTGCCATCTGCTCCACACACATTGTAATAACTTATTAGACAAATTCACAGGGAAGCAATTTGCAGAATGATGGTGTTATCGTAATGTGTGCACATTCTAACAACCATTGTTTCTGTCATAGAACCAAGATTCTGGCCTCTAATTTTTTTTTAAATTTACTTAGTATGTTAGTTAGTGCCTTGTTTGTTTGTTTAATTGTTTGAAAAGAGTTCAGCTCTAGAGCCAAGATTATCCTAGAGTTTGCTATGTGATCATGTCTCTCCTGAAAACTCATTGTGAACTTGTGCTGGGGTCAAACTCATGGGAATACACGTGTGTCAGCCTCCCAACATGTTAGGATATTAAATTGGAGCAATCACATCTAGTTTGCCCTTAAGGTTAAATCATAAGTTAGCTGGCATATTTCAACTTCTTCAGTCTTATGAAAACATGAACATATTTTAGAAAATACTTTTCTCCATATAGGACAACAGATGAAACTGTCTTTATAAAGACAAACTCCATTCCATTTCAAAGACTCTTTTTTCTCAGAATTTGCTAGCTGCAAATTCATTTTTCTTTCCCTAGGAATGAACTGTATAGGAAGAAGGATTTACAGATACCATACAGAAATATGCTCAATTATAAAGCAGCAAACCCCAATAATAACTTTTTCTATGATCTACTAAAATAATATAATTGAAATAAATCCCAAACCCACTTCAGGTAAATCTGTTTCTTTTACTTTGTTTCCCTGGAGGAATTTAATTAGCAAAAACAGACTCTAGCTGATACTGCATACCTGTACCTCTAATAAGTTCTCTGGACAAATCAAGGACAGCATCCATGACCATGAACTCCTATTTTAGAATCATGTTAAACTTACCATCTGTCAAAGGCATGGCTTAATGATGTGTCTAATTTTAAAATAATATACTTTTTAGAGACAAAGTTATTCTTTTCTTACACTAGATAGGATCCATCCTCTGTTTCTTCTTTTGGCTTGTCATTTATTCCAGCTTACACTGTGATCAACATTGTACTAAAATAAAGTCAAGTACAACAGCCGCTCCCTGCCCATCAAAACGCACAGACGTCTGCCAAGCACTTGTAACAGCTGGTGTTACATTAATTAGTTTAAACTATTGATTTCATCCATCTCCAGAGCAGATTGAGCAAAAACATTAGAGATTATTCTAGCATCTGTAAGTGCCCTGAAAACATTAACCAAGGAAAATTAAAATATTCATCAGGCTCATATATATATATATATATATATATATATATATATATATATATATATATATTCATTTATATTATCTTTTTCTAGATATAGATAGAAAGATTAAGTAGATAGATAAATAGATAATAGATAGATAGATAGATAATAGATAGATAGGGTAAAGGAATGGAATCTCTCATTATAAATAAAAATGAAAGTCTCATATACCTTAGAAGAGATGTTTTAGTAACTGTGTTTAAAAACAAGTTTTCAACTTACACTCATATTTTGCATCCACTAAGTTTCTCTCTTTAAAAATTATCACTAGAAGCAGTAATAATTCCTGGCAGCATGGGCCATTAAGCAATATATGACAGGGACTGGGTGACTCAGTGGATTAGTCACAGACTTTATGGCCTTTATTGGAATTTTGCCCTAACTATAGTGATCAAAACACTGTTATCAAGTGGTTGTAAAAATTTCAATTAAAATTACTCCTATGGCCTCCACTACGTTCTTAGCAAACTATATACCATAACATAAATCTACACATTATTGACAAAATTAACCCAACTGTTACTTTTTGGCTTAAGATATTTTATAAATTAACTATTTCATCCTCCAAGTAATTGTTGTGAACAATGGCTTAATTTTGAATGTTTTTCCATTAAACACCTGTCAGCTAGAATTGGAGTTGGGTAGTCCTCTAGTGTCTTAAGACTACATTATCCTTTGTCACACATTTTCAAGAAACCTAGTACATGTGAAATAAATGAACATTAAAGTTACTGCTTATAAAGAAGGGAAATATTTGGAAACATCTGAAGATTAATTCTCAAGAGTCAGGGTAGAGAAAGAGCACATTTTAAATTTTTTATAGAATATCAAAACAGCACTATCTAAATTCTCACAAGGTTGATGAATCCCAAAGTAATGTGTTTTACATACCAAAAGTAATACATGAGTAGAATCTGACACACGACTTAATCATCTATGGGCGAACAAAAAGGTTTACATAAGAGATAGCAAACAAACACTTAGAAAATCAGGGCGCTGCTATTCACTGGAGAAAAGCACCAAGAAGTGAATCAATTTAGAGAAAACAATATGGCATATCCTAGTGTATATGGTATTTCTGTCTATACCTGAGAACAGTCAGAAATTTAAACATATTACTCATTACTCCTAGAACTGAAATCTCACCGTTTTAACTTTAGTTCAAAGATAAATCTCACAAATCAAAATAATTCTATCCCTTGGAACATTATTTTCTTGTGGCACATACAAAGACCAATTAAAACAACTCAATGTATTAAAATTCTATTTAGACTAAGAAGAAAATATCTCAGAATTTGAATTTTGAGAATGGCTAAAGAAAGCATGAAGACCATCCTAAAGATAACAGCTGTAATCTGCGTTATCTATGCTCTGTCATATCGAGGGGGGTTGAACTTGGTAACTGACGTTAGTTACAAAACAACATAATCATTCATACGGGATGGGATGGATTCAATAGCATTCACTTAGAATTCATCTGTGAGAGGTCCAGTTTATTAATATTCTATCAGTCCATGTGAGTTTTGGTTTTTGTCAAAAGAAAAGCATTTTCAGATTTTGAACCTTCTAGATCACCAGGAACTGAGAGGTTGACCACGGTGCTGGAATAAATTACTTTAGATTAGGTGTAGCAGAAATAAAATAGTGATTTCTAAGCACAAGTAAGCAAACTATGGTCCCCAGGCCATGTCTAGCCCACTATCTTGTTCTGTTTACTGTGAGAAGAAATGAGGCTGAAATTGTTGTTTTGAACTGCCTTAGTAGGCTTTTGTTTCTGTTTTTAGGTAATTAAAATTATTTTTCTTTAATTTTTTTTGTTTTTGAGACAGGGTCTTGATATGTGTTATCCTTGAAACATATGTCTAGCCTGTAACTCACTATATAGACCAGGCTGCCAAGAACTCACCGGAATCTTCTGCTCCCTGAGTGTAGGTACAAAATACATGTGACACCACTTCCAGCCCATGTTTGCATTTCAAATGATAAGAAAATAAGGAAGAGGGAGTCTGAGGGTGTAGCTAAGTTGATAGAGTGTCTGCACAGCATGTAAAATACTCTGGGTTGAGTTCTCAGCAGTACAAACACAAGGTTTGGTGGCACCTGCCTGCAATCACATTGTCATCAAGATACAAACAGGAAGAGCATAAATTCAAACCCTTTTTAAGTGACATAGCAAGTTCAAAGCCAGTCTGGGCTATATGAAACCCTGGGGGGAGAAAAGAACAGCACGTTAAAAATTATATAAAATTGAAACTTCACTATCAATATGATATTATTGGAATGGAACCATAATCATTTATTAATATTTTATCTATTCTTGCTTTCTTACCACCACAGCTGAGAGGTTATAGCAGACCTCCTGTAATCCACGAAGCCTACAGTATTCACTGTGGCACACTCTACAGAAGTTAGCTGATTCCATTTGATACAAGAGGCCTCATTTTATTTTATTTTATTTTATTTTATTTTATTTTATTTTTATTTATCATTGTTGTTTATTTAGCATCATTTTATTATAATTTTTTTCCAGTCCACCTCTGATTTTCCAGGAATCTTACTTAACTCTTAACAAGTTGGTAGTGTGTTGCTAATAGGCTGACCATATTATTTTTAATGATCTCCAACCTATATTCATAATGTTATTCAATGAAACTAAATGGCATTGAACTTTATGCACAAATCTCAGGTGATTTTTAAAAACCTAACACATTAGTAAGTCTCTGAGAAGAATGATTGGTGATGGTGAAAGATTTAGAGTTTGGGGGACAAGCTTCTGTGCAGCCCCTGTGTCTCCTCTTGATAATGAGAAATGACCAGAATGGATATTTTACAAATTTCCAGTGCATTGGATGGTTCGTAAAAGAAAATATTAGTTGCCTGGGTCTCTGCCATTTAATTATTCTTACAAATTATTCCTAAAGCAGTTTTTCTCAAACTTTGACTCATGTTATTCTTACTTTTTTGCATTTGTAAAATAAAGACTCGCAAAGTAATTTTAATGACTTAATAGCATACTCACTACACATTGGCTCATTAAGCCAAGACACATCCATGCATTCAACATTCATGTTTTCAAACATTGTTTTCTACTGTTTTCAGTAATTTCACAGACTAGCAAGCATCTCTGCTAAGATTTTAATATGTTTTTTTAGAGTTTTATTGCATCATATGGTGCACATGTGGGCATGTGTGTGCCTGTGTTGACATTCTATGAAGGAAATGTGGAAATTAGGGAAGAATTGCATAAAGCAGTTTTATCTTGTGGGGCTTGGGGATTGAACTGGGGTCCTTGAGCTTGGAGACAGGTGCCTTTACATCTGAGCCATACCATCATCCTGACTTTTATTGAAAGAATTGTCAAAAAGTAGTGAATGCATGATGGATGTCAAAGGTTTCTTGAAAGGAAAACCGGTTACATTGAAAACCAATAAAATAAGTATTCCTGAGTACCGTGTAACACATAACATTAAGACTTCAGATAATTTATCATTCAAGTGTTTGTTCTATAGTTCAAATATTTAAAAAAAAACAGCATCAATATACAGTCATGTATATCGATGGCATATCCATCAAAGATATGGTCTGAAAAAAATTCAGACAATTTTATCAATGTACAAACTTCATTGAACATTTTTCACAACAAGTTAGTTTGTATAAGTCAGACAGTCAGCATGGCTTCTTGATGAAATCAAGAAATGCTATAATATAGGATATAAAGGCTCTCTTTTATGGTATCACTAAAATGATTCTTAAATACGGTGGAGCCAGTATATGAAGGATTAAATAGTTGCTTATTATTATTATTATTATTATTATTATTATTATTATTATTACCCACTTTGTGCTATGTATAATTGAATGTACTGTTGTTTCACAATGCTGACAGTGCATAGATCTGTTTATACATCACCACCAATACACAAAGTGACTTTGTGCTATGATGCAATGAAGATTAATGTATTTTTAGGCAAGAGGAATATTTCAACTGCACTGTAATACTATGAGGCCACAGTTGTATTTGTGCCCCATTCTTGATGTAAATGTCATGTTTTGACATGTGCCTCTATGGGTTATGTGAGTGTGTTACTCTTTACTTACATGGCATATGTTTATGTGCCAGTATTAACTCCTGAAAAGAATTAATTTACTACAAAGCAAATGTATATTTTTAACATATTGTATCTAACTCTTCTACTGTGTCTATATAAGGAAAGGAAATTAGTAATAAATTGAAATAAGGTGAATCAAATGCTATTGTAATATAGGATAGCTTAGTGAAGAAAGGTACTCAGGGAAGGAAAACTTGGATTTCTAATTGATTTCATAAGTTTCAAGCTCTATATCTTGGGAAATCTTTGTATCTGTTCTTCATGTGGGATTCCTTATCATTAGAATGGAGATAACATGATGTGGTTTTTACAATATAATTATAAGGTTTCAATATGATTGCACCATGTTAAGGTCACCATTTCAAAATCTGATGAGAATGAACTATCTAATCGACAGGGTTTTTTGTTTGTTTGTTTCCGTGTTTATAAAATGTTCATTGCAGCTATTTTCTCCTACCAAAGCAAAGGCCTGAGATACACTGAAGCTTGCCCCCAAAACTCTGAGCAATTTAGAGAGGGGAAAATAAAGAGTGTTTCTAAGGAGAAGTTAAATGATGAACAATAATTTGAAAAATAAGAAAACATACTTCCAGAGCTTTATAAAGATCAAGCAAGAAATGCTGATCAAAATAAAACCATTGCATTAAATATAATGTATAAGCACAAGCATGTGATAAAATTTATCTTAAGTACAGAAATCTGAAAATTAACATGAGAAAAATTGTTCATCCAAAGTAGAGAGTGAAATGTGAATTGACATCGGGCTAAGAATTGAAGAATTTTGATTTTGGTGTCTGAAACAAGAAAGTCTATTTTTCCTTGTGGTTGGAAAAAGTAGGAAGGGAGACTCAAAATCAATATTAACAAAGTGTGCTATCCAACCAAGTCATAGTTAAGTAGAAAAAAAATTGAAGGTAGACATATATGTAAAAGATATGGCTAATAGACATGTAGGTAATTATATGTCCCATACATAAAGCAAATATACATTGAAACTAAGCCATTTCCAGAGCCTAAGCGTGGTACATGTCAGTTAGTCTATTGAGTGAATGACAGCATTAGTAGAAGGATAATCTCTAGAGACAGATTGCTAGGACTCATCCCCACACCTTAGTGCTACCTGCCTCCCATTTTTCCATGATATTCTTATCTGTAAAACAGAGGGGGTTGTACAAAGGATGCCCTGAAATATTCAGGGAAGGCTAAATTACTGAGCCCCAGGTCTTTAGAATAGAATATGGTATGTAGTCTGTGTTACAAAAAAATTGTGCTGTCTTTTACATATCTTTTGAAAGCAAATGGAAACCAGGGTGTCACAGGGTGTCTTTCTTTTCCTTCTACAGTTGCCCATGGCATTGCAGTATTAAAATCTATGAATGTGGATATAGAAATAGTTACAGATAGAAATGTATAAATGCATGTATGTGCACTGTAGCTCTGAATCTCATTATAATTCAGTACGGCATGAATAGAATTAAAACTTCTAAAGCCTATTTTAAAACACACTTTAAAGCCACCTACCCACTAGGGAAGAGGGGAAGAAATTACATAATGATCATTTAACCTTTCAAACTCAAGGAAACTGTTGTTTTTATATGTTCTCTCCTAAGCAGACACTCAACATTCTTTTGACATTATGAAGCCATAATCCATCATTTTCATGTCTTCATGGTTGATTCCTCATGTCTTCTCTTTATCCAGGAAGCGAAACAATCACCTGATGTCTCAGCCTCAGATGAGAAATGCCAAATCACACAGGAAGCAGCCGACAGAGCACTTCAACTGTTTCTCTCAGGCAGCTGACAGAGGCTCCCACTTAGCTGTCACCCTGCTCTTAACAATAAAACAGACTCCATAGAAAACACGAAAAGTGTATGCTATCACTGTGAATTTCGTATGTTTAGCTTGTTTGCAAAGCCCATTGTTTATAAGTATTTATGGCACAATTGAATCTCTCCTTTGATATTTCCAGGAAACTGCAAATAACCACAGTGTAATAACCAAATCTGCATTGTTCTACTTTCCTCAGAACAACGAGCCAACATGAAGCATCTCAGTCAGAGAAGTACAGAAATTCTATACATTGCTCACAAACAGGTGCCTTCCAGTTTTGCTAACGTAAATAACACTTCTTGACATTCCTTGTGAGGGTTTGCAAGTAAGAGCATCCCGAGGGAAAGAGACACTATGAAAATTATCAGAACATTCTGTCCACATTGAGACTCATATCTCAGAGCACCTGGTAGCATGTCTGGGGCCTGCAGTTGCGATTCTCAAACATTCTTTAGACTCTGCTACCATCTTCCTAACATCTCTCCCCCTCTCGGGATCATTTCATAATCACAATACCTAAGCCCACAAGCAATCTATCATACTGCCATTTTAAAGTGTTAAATTTTATTTATTCATGTTAGTATGTGCTGGAGAGAGTGGTACATGCAACATGGTGTGCATATGGAGAATTGGTGGAGCTGATTTTCTTTTACCACCTTTTTGTGGGTTTGTCAGATGGAACCCTGACTTACATACATCTGGTGCCAAGTCCTTTTCCTCACCTCAAACTGCCTTTTTTTTTTGGCAATTTTACTTGCTTCTTATATCTTACCAAATAAAAGACTTAGTTTATTAATGTAATTGTAATCTCCTCTTCACGACATGGTGCCATTAAACTCTATAATGACTGTGTTTTCATTTTTGCATTCCTTGCATATGATGTCAGTTTTTCAGGAGTAGTGTTTAACCTGCCTGTCATTCCTACAGATGAAAAGTTCCTTCCAAGTGTTGAACGTTACCGGGACTTCCTTCTGAAACTGCATACTAATTCCCTTTTGATGAAACTATTTTCTATCATGAAATTTTTGTTTTTGTCCCCTCTTTGACCATAAAGTTAATTGTTCAACTTTGCTGAAAACCCCTTTGTTCTTACTGAAGTCACTTTTCTTGTCTCTCCTACTCTAAGGACACCAAATCCTAAAAGCTGGCAAGAATGCATATGTTTATTTCACCATTGCACTGCAATTACTGAATGCCACTTAATTATAGCAACAGATGCTCGAGTGTAGGAACCAGAAAAATCAAACGCCTCATTTCCAGGTTATTTTTTTCCATTGCTTCTGCCAACAGCAGATGTGTGAGCCCCTTGTGCTCTGGCGTAAATACTTATCAAATCCTAACAGGTCACCTATGTCACAAACAACATTTCAGATGCAACTGTTTCACCTGATAATAGCCTCTGAAAATAAAACTGTGAGCTGTAAATACAATGTATTCAGAATGAAATGCCATAATGTGAAATTGCTTTTTCTCCAGCTACAACTGAAGTCCTTGACAGTTTTTGGCATTGATAAATCACCCTCCCATTAATTGTCTTCTCTCTCATTGTGAGGTGAGCTGCTAAAAGGGGCAGTCAACAAAAATGACTTAAAGGACAAATTTTGGCAAAAAGACAATGAAGAAATCTGTCATTGCTCAGCCTCCATAAACTGTCACGAAGCAATCAAAATATATGTAGCTGAAGTGTTTATGTCTTTGTTAGGAAGATTATAGGATGATAAGTTTTCTGTTAAAATAAAGGAAGGACCCAGAGAAACTTAAATTGTGGGCCTTGACATCCTCTTCCAAATAATTTTTCCCTAACAAGATGAACTCAAACATGTGGCTCATCTGTTGAGATTCACCCTGATCTAAATAAATAAAATTCCCTGATGTGTGACCACAAGTTTTAAAATCTTGTTAACATAATTTTTAATGGAATAAATATCAATACATTTTAAAAATCAATTTCACAAATTATTTAGTAATTACTTTGATGAAACAAAGAAAAAGGAACTCAAACAACACCCCAAAGTGTGTTTGCCACCAGTGGACAATTTAATATTACCATATGCACTACGAGAAAATTATATGTTACCACAGTGCATTTCAAATATACCATTAACATTTTAGTTTGCATTCAGCATTAGTAAGCAAAAATGCATTAAAATTGGACCCAATGCTGTCCTTGCATTAAAAATATTCGTATTTACTTCACGTAGTTAGTGCATTGCTTAAATGGCTGAATCTCAAGCCTAATTGAGCTAGAACCCTAAATTTCAATTGTGCTTTTTTTTTTTTTCTGGAATGGACCCCACCAGCTCTCTCTAAATCTCAATGGTACACTGCAGACAACTAGGTGAGTAAAGGGATTTTCTTGACATACATTAAGAAATTTTCAAATAAACTAAAAACTAGGAAAGGAAGAAGTATGCTCTCAGGTATCATCAGAAGTTAAAATCTACTGTCCTTATGTGTGGCTGGTATCTTGTTTGTCTAGAGGTGTTTAAAATAATTTAAGAATAATTTATAGCTCTTTCAATTAATACTGAAGCCACTGAATCAGGAACTCTAAAGGGACTGCTTCAACATATGTACAGAGTGCTCTTGCTAATACACAGGTGCCTGGTTTGTATTAATGGGGAGAGGCACGAAGTGGTATATTGATGCCTGAATGTTGCAATTCAATCAAGAGCCCATGTTAAATAAGGAAAACTCAAAAAAAAAAACCAAAAAAAAACCCAAGTCCAATTTTGTATCTCAGGTGTAATGTTAGCGAAGTATTCCTAAATATAATTTGCAGACTGAGATTAAAACATCTTTTGAATTACATATTTTTTTTAAAAAATTAAGGGATTGTTTTTATTTTAATTTAATTAATTTATTTTATTTTTTGGTGAACTGCCAGTTTGAAAGCTTACTGAGAGCATATGGAGATGGCATATTTGCAAGTCCATCTCTGGAGGGTTGCAAAAGGCCCTTAGCTTGTGAAAAACAGCAATGTTATTTTTTTTTTAACGTTCCCTATATTTAGAGATTAAATCGCTCACTGCACAAACCCATTTGGAACAGGCGCGAAGGTGAAAAGGATAATCAGTACAATCACTGGTCCGTGTTTCCTAAACGCTTTCGAAAACATTACAGTGCGCAGGCATAAAATTAGCGGCAGGACCTTAAAAAGGCTGGCATTTAGCATGACTTTTTGGAAAGTGACACCCTCATTTTTTTCTTGTAGGATATCATTAAATTTCAATCGCCCTATGGCAGTGCCTTTCCATTAATAACCAATTCAGTGTGTCACTTTGGCTCTCCTTTGAAATAATGAGCCTTTGCTTCGCTTTAATAAATTTAAACATATTCTCAAGGCCAGGGAAGATAGGAAACCGCAGATGGGCTGAGAAAAACACGATTCATAAATCCTTAACTGCCTGAGATCGTTGAGAGCAAAACAAAGTAACACTCGTAAAATATTAAACAATCCCAGCTGTATGAGGGAAGCTTCATTAACAAAAATGGACTATTTACTGCCTTGCTCAGAGCCTGTGGGTGGAGAGAGTCAAAGAAATCTTTTATAAGAATTCCCTCTGCCATTTCTTCTTGAGATGTCTAAAACAACTAATGGAACAACGAAAACATTATCTAGATTGCCTAGTTTTTTTGCCAAGAACAAATAAATATTATTTTAAAATGCTGTAAATTAATTTTCTTCACTTTCACTACTTAAAAATTAACAGTTGAAAGTATCATTGCATTTTCTTAGGGATAATTCCACAACTATGGTAAACTTATTGAAGGAAGACGCTAAGGCTACCAAGGTCTGGAAACAAAAAGATGCCAATAAGCTTGGAGGGCATCCTTAGTCAGGGGGTTCCTATAATGCTTCTCAGGTTGTGAGTAAGTGGGCACTTTTGTTTTCAGAGCTGAACTTTTTTATTCAGCTATCTGTCTCTCAACACTTAAGCTATTTTCCTACAGTAAGCTATGGAGAGCTTTAAGATACCCAGGATATTTCAAGGTTGGAAGTTTGATGTAAAAACTCTAGTAGTTTAGATGGAAATTATGGGATATCATCATTAATAGAAATAGCTTTAAGGTCCTGATGCAAAATCAAATCCAGCTTGCTGGTGGTATATGTCTGAAGAAGCAAGAGATCAATGTCAGTCTGTTAAATGCTAAGAACTTAGAAGCTCTAGCCTTAAAGACAAGCTGAGAATTTACTGGACAGATTGTCAATACTTCTAAACATTTCAAGGGCAAAAATATTGCTTTATACAATCTGTGTCACATTTATTGCAAGAAAAGAATCTAGATTTTTCTTCTGCGTTCTGTCAGCACTTTTCCTTTTATTACACACAGATAGATAATTAAGGAGCTCAATATGGAATAATGCAGAGGACTGCTCGCCAACAACACACGTAGTCTTGTGATGTGGTATCAGATGCAAAAGCAAAAGAGAAGAAAGCATTTGAATAAATATAGCTTATTTTCTGTCATCACTAGCAGAACGAGCATAGATACTCTGACTGCAGGAGTTCTGAGAACTTTTACTCTTTATCTGTAAAATGGTAATAACAGAGGTGTTATCTGTCTTCACATCATTGCTTAACGGAGAGTCAGTAAGGTGTCTCCTTAACACAGTACATAGAATGTTAGTCTCATAATAGTAGTGCATATGATTGCCTGCTTAGATTAGTCCTTTCATTTAAACACACACACACACACACACACACACACACACACACACAATACAAGGAATAAATATCAAAGCATATTATGGACTTTGAAATTCAGTCTTTTGTTTAATTAACTGGAGGAAAATTTTAAAATGCAAGGCTGGAGATGTAGATTAGTACTTGAGCATTGATTTGATTAGAAGGTTCAACTCCCATCTCTCTCTCTCTCTCTCTCTCCATATATATATATATATATATATATATATATATATATATATATATATATATATATATATATACCATTCTTTCTCCCCACGCAGACACACACACACACACAGACACACATACACAGTGGTTTTGCAGGTAGGAACAAGATGTCTTGTACTAGTATTTAAAACTAATTGTTGGTAACCATTGTTAGATATTTTCTGAAAACTTCCTCATGTAATAAAGCCTTCTCTTGCTAACTTCTTCAGATTCTTAATGTGCCCTCGCCTCAATTCTTGCATAAAAAGTTTAAATATTTTTATATTACCGTCCGTGGTGGTACTTCTGTTGTTAACTGCAACTCTTTAGTAAGGCATTAAAAACACCTTCATTAATTAATGTTTTATAGTAAATAACTTTAATATATGTATTCATTTATATATAGCAGTAGCACATTTTTCTTTTAAAATATGCAAACTGAATTCAATCATGCTTATAAAAATCCACTTAATATTGATTAGCATGTATAGGAGATGTGGTTACTCACAATTGAAAGCATCACAAATAACTTGTGAAAAGAAGTTAAATATTAAAAAGAATATCAACCTGTAAATTTTTTCTCTATGGGTTTCTTGTAAAATTTTAACACAGACCTTACTCATTTTAAGTTAAAAATTGCTAAAACTGTATTATTTCTGTTTTTACACATGACAATATTGGAATGTATTTTAAAAGAAAAAAACTATATCTTGCCAGAAATGGGGTAGAAAAATTGAAATTCTTGTAAAATGGAGATGGCATGCGGATGTGAGAGAAAAGTCAGAGGTGAAATAAAATCTTATTTGTGGCCAAGTAAACAGTGCCCAAAAAGTTGGTATTTTCTTCCTTAGCAGTCCATCAGTGAACACGGAAACGATTACAATGAGAGGCATGTGAGCACAGTCTTTGCCACTGGGCTCTCATAAATCTTGCCAGTTCCCAGAGAACAACACCAAATATTTGCAGCTGAGAAACATTTGGTCTGGCTTAAATTAACATATCTCTGCAGTCAGAAGTCATTAAGCTTTGCCAGTGATTTGAAACAATTTTTCCATCTCAAAAGACACGTTGGCTTTTATGTATTTTTCTGGAAGAAGGTAGTAGACAATAAAACAAGTGACACACAACTGGAAGTTGTTAATAAAACAAAAGGAAACAGATAAAGGTGTTTTGACTACTTTGGTAAATCCATTGACACTGTGTATAGGAATCCAGTTGTTCTCATGCATATGATCAACTGAAATTTTTCAAGATGATACATACCAAGTTTATAATAAACAACCCATCAAATGTAAGAATGTAGATGTCTTTTACTATTAATTCATTTTGGTTTTGGCTGTTACATGATGAAACTGATGAAAAGCACTGTGTAAGAGAATTACTTAATATTTTCAACTTAAGTTTTTACACAGGCTTAGTAGACTAAAAAGAAGGTATACTTTGGTGGATGTCTCTGTTCTGTTATACAGTTTATCCAGACATCAGGCCTAGGCCAATCATGTAAAGCAATTTGATGATTGGAACAGGGAGCTCTCCCAGTATGAAAGAATCAGGGGAAATGGATTCAATTGATGAGACTGTGGTTAGAAGTGAAATCAATACATTCACCTATTTCTAGTTAATCTCACCATCTGTGTGCTATGTCCTTTCTTTGCAGAATAAGATTGCTTCAGGAAAAGGCAGGCTGATGAAGTAGAAAACTTGATTCTGATTTCTGTTTACTTTCAGAGCTGTATTACACTAAACTAGTCACTTCACCTAAAGATTTTTCATGGGTAAAGCAAGGGCAATGACTTCAGCCTTGCAAGTTACTGTGTACATTAGAAATAACTTGTAGTGGTTAATACCTGACCCATATGAAATGGTATATAAAGCAGAGTTGTTAATTTTAGCTCTTTTAAAATAGATTAGTATCTTTACTGTCAGCTAGTAATAATCCTTATGTAGTCTAACATCTAGTGAGACTTATTAATTCCCCAACATATAAATGAGTTCTATTATAGACAACTGATGACAGAAATGTGTATATTTAACATAAGTATAAATAGGAAAACAGAAATAGGTAGAGGAAATGAAAACCAAGCACTTGCTGTGTGTCACAAGCTGTGCAAATTTTTGTTATGTAATTTCATGTGTATTAAACAGGATTTTGATATAAATACATTTTACTATTTAATTAATCAAGCACTATTCTCACTTGTGTAAGATTTGGGAACTAGAACTGGGTTCATTTTCTTTGGGCATATTTTCTCTTTTGCTAGAAAATTATTCTTAGACAAGGTTTGCTGAAGATATAAACAACTATAGAATATATAATTTTTGAGGAAGTGTCTAATGTAGGAACTGAACTGAGGTCTTCTGCAACAGCAATAAGCACTCTTATCTAGGGATCCATCTATCTAGGCCCTTATTTTCTTCCTTATTAAAAGGAAGATTGTGTTTGATGCCTGTCACATGGTAGGTAACACATACCTGGTACTGTAAACTTTGTCAAAACCCTATGACTGGCGAAGACATTGGCCCAAGGTGATGTCACATGACTGTGTCTTGCCTAAATGAACACCTTGTTTAACTGCCTTCTAACTATATATTTTCAAACCTATAGATTAGTGCAGCTTCTAGCATGGAGCAGAAATGTTCCTTTTTTGCCAAGGGTGATGGTTAGTACAGAATATTATATATGGTCAACGTGAAAAGAATAAATGATTGGTGAATAAATAAACAAATCACTGGACAAATTAAAACATTAAGAAGGAAATATATTTGATCTTTTGAAAAGAATGGGAGAAAGAACAGAAGGCCTGAACCCTATACAAAAAATTATAAGCACCTAAGGAATTCTGAGAGTCTGAAAAATAGTCTTCCCCAAGGAAGAGCATATCAATTGATTATCTAATAGTCAGCCCAGAAAGCAGGAATATAAATAACATACAGACTGAAGAGTTCCTACTTATGTGCTTAGGTGTGTGTGTGTGTGTGTGTGTGTATACATTTGCACATGCATATGTGTATATAACAAAAATTTTTAAAAACTAAGAATTTTGAAAGACAGCAAAGAGGGGTATATAGGAGAATTTAGAGGGAGGAAAGAAATGGAGAAAATGATGAAATTGTATCATAATCTCAAAAAAACATATTTTTAAAAACAACAATCAGTCAAAATGCAGATCTGTCATGTCCATTCCTAATGGATACAATTAAACATACTCTTACACCTAATGCTCAGGGAACACTGCAGAAGAGGGGGCAGAAATGTTGTAAAAGTCAGAGTACCAGGGAGTTGGTTGTGAGATGGGGTCTCTGAGTACTATCAGAAGCTCACTAATATGACTTGTCAAACATAAGCTTAATGAAGCCTACATCAATAGACATGCCAATGTGGGTTGGGAAAAGCTGACCAGGCCTGAACCTGGAAATCTGGTAGCACGAGAGATAGTCTTACTTAGAGAAGAGAACAGCAATTGGTTGTCCAGTACCAAAAGATCAACCCTGAAAACAAACCCACAAGTAACATTATATGGATTGAGCAGATTATATTTAGGAACATATATGTATATACATATATGTATGTAATAAAAATTAATAAAGAAGGAGGACATGAATTTCAAGTAGATTTCAATTTATATCCCTGGATTCCCCATCTCTGCCTATTCAGCATAGCCTACCAGCCCACATCACCATGCACTGAAATCATGTATACGCAAACAACAAAAACGGACTCATCAAGTTGTTATATGTGCACACATATTCATATAAATATATATAAACAGATAAATATATATGCATTATTAGTAATCATGGAAGAAGAGGCTAACAGTTTGAGAGTGAGTTGGGGCCATGGAAAGAATTGGGAAGTAGCTAACTTCACAGGAAATGAATGCAGGAAACAGAAGCAAGAAAGTGATGTAATTATATTTTGATTATAAATGTATTTTTAAAATGTATTTATAAAATGTATTTTAAAATGTATTTTTATTTTTAAAATAGAAGCAATAGAGAAACTCTAGGGAAGAAAGCAAGCCTGAGACCTTCCTAGAGAGATTTGATTGCCTGTGGGAGGGCTGCTTAACCCCACTACTCTGGCTTATATGACCTTATTTCTTCTGTCAAATTACAAGTCTTAAATCTTCAAGAAAGTAAAATAATAAAAGAGAATATAAGTAAGCCACACTTGCTGACCATCTTGAGATTAAAACGGTGTACACTTCCTCTTAGAAATGATATCATAATGTTTTGGGTAAATGTATTTAATTAACACTGGCTCAGTAAGTAAATGTTTCATGTCTTGTCGAATTTTCATTTAATTTCTATTTTGTTTGTATTTTAAAAAATAAAATAGTAAGTCCCTAAGACAATAATAGGTAGGCTATACATTATGATTACCTGGTATTTTGTCTCTTTCTTATGATCTACATGAACGAAGGATGTGTGAGGTGACAGTCATAAAACGAGAGGAGAACATTTACAGTTCAAGAAGAAAAACGATATAGTTATTTTATAGCAAATTTACCATATAAATAAGAATATTCTTGTTGTTGGATAATAAACGAGAACATGATCTGCAGATTTGAATCACTCAGGTAACTCACATTAGGAGTTAAATAATCCTCTATCTTCTTCAAAGAAGTTATTCAGTTTAAGTGGCTTTATATCCAATTATATCCAATTAATTATATCCAATTAAATGTTTCCATTATACATCTACATATAATTGTTGTTGAATACAACTTATTTCATACCATACCTAAATTTCAAATGAATTGTGTTAGTATTACTTCTATTGAAGAAAAGTCCTGTGTGGAATTTATACCTTATAAATGAAGTACAGATGTTTATTCTTACCTAAACATATGACAAACCCAACTTACCAATCATTAAGAGCTGTAAAACTGTGCATAAGACTCTGTAACTCTGTAATAAGAATTCTAAAGGGATGTGTGTGTGTGTGTATTTGTTTAGGGCTGAGAAGACCTTTTTGTTGCTGTTGCTGTTGGTGGTGGTGGTGGTGGTGGTGGTGGTGGTGGTGGTGAGGTGTGTGTGTGTGTGTGTGTGTGTGTTGTTTGTTTTGTTCAAGAGAAGGTCTCGCTATGTATCTCTGGCTACCTGGGAACTCAGTATGTAGACAAGGCTAGCCTGGAACTCAGGGATCCACTTGCCTCTGCCACCCAAATGCTGGGATAAAAGTCATGAGCCACTTTGCCTGGCTCACTGGCTGTTCTTGCAGAGGACACAGGATCAGTTTCTAGATTTTCATGGAGGCTCACAGTTGTCTATATCTCCAGTTCCAGGGAATCCAATGTCATTTTTGGTCTCTGTGGGCACTGAATGCATATGGTGCATTTACATGCATGCAGACAAAATACTCATACAAATAAAAGTCAATCTTAAAAAATAAAGACAAAACAGATTTGTAAACGTTTCTTGGCTTGTTAATGAATGACATATTAAGCTAATATTAGGAAATAGATTTTTTTCTCATGTGATTGATAATTTATTGAATGAATTAGGTATGAACCATATAATCACACAAATATCATTACAAACTGTTCTATATCTCACGAAAACACTGGGCAGGAGAATTGAAAATTTCCTGTGGGATCATATGTAGTTCTCCCAGAGAACATAAACTAAAGAAGGAAAATAACTTTTAAAAGCTTGCAACTGTATATATATGTAAAAATATAGAAATAACGATAGGGAAAATATGAAAAAAACTAATATTTCAGAGGAACTTCATGATGAGTATTGTATTTTTGTATTTGATTTCAGTTCTGTGTTCAGAACAATATGGTACTAGTTAAAACATGTTTTATGCTGATGAGTGTTTTATCTGTCCAAAGGAGAGAGACCACCAAGAGTTCTACCCAGCTATGACTATGAAGCACAACAACAATCAGCATGTCATGATATGGGCGCAGCAGAGGCACACATACCTTGGTGGTAAAGGATAGCTCTCTAATTGGATTTAAGACTTGCTCAACAAGAAGGAAATCATGCCTGCTACTTGAAACCTAGCTAACTCCTCAGTGCTAATGAAATCACAGATTTTGGAGGAGAACCTACATCCACTACTTAATTAAACCAGCACAAACCCTACCTACAATCTAAACATTGTTCTTATACCCACAGATAAGTGTACTCTTTATCCCTCATCAAGGAAACTTCCCTTTACAACAAAGTCAACAAGCACAACCAATTAAAATGCAGAGTTGTAGAGCCCAGACCCAGTGGATATATCTAGAACAAACTCCCATCACAAAGGCTCAGGGGACTCTGTGGAAGTAGGGACATTAAGATTGTAAATGTCAGAGGTTCAGGGAGTTTGCTGTGAGAATGTGTCTCCTAGTATTATCAGAAGCTACACCCATAAGGTCTCACAAAAGTGACTGCAAATGTGAAGTGAAGAATGATGACATCCATTATCATGACAAAGTAGGTGGGGTAAAGCCCATGAAACCTCCTCAATAAGACTCAGAGAACTGTGGGCAACTGAGTAAAGCTGGGAGCAGGAGAGGTAGATTTCTCCAGGGAAGAAAACACCAATTGGCTGTCCAGTGCCAAATTGCTAGAAATGAAAACATGCATACAAGTAACATTATGCAGACTGAACTGGTCATATTTGTGACTACATGTGTATATGAACATACACAAGAACATAAAATATGCATATACACATACTTATACCCAGGGAAATACATATAAGCATCCAGTAACAGTCAGTGAAGGAAAGAAGCCATGAAATTGAAGGAGTGAATAGAGAGGTATATGGAAAGGTTTGGAAGTAGAAAAGGGAAGGAAGAAATGTAAATAAAATTATAATCTCAAAAAAACCCTAACAAGCCTCTTAACTTCTGTTCACTTGTAAAATTGATTCCATTTGTTGTTTCTCAATATAAGAGTAACAATATACTTAAAAAATGCTTATGTTTAAGTAAAAAAGATTGTATCTCTAATTACTCTTCAAGTTCAATTTTGCTTTTATGTTTCAAAATAATTGGGACATGCGTGACAACAACAAATGTGTATAAGCAGATTTCCTTAATTTTATTTATGTGTTAAATGGAATTTTCAGTTAATGAATAACAAATTTAGTCTACATTTAAATAATGCTAACAATTTATGATCTCACTTATAAGATATACTATATTTAGAGCATGAAAAGAGGAACTGAATTCAACATATAGTGAGATATTATTTCCCATTAGAAACAATTAATAGAATTTTAACTAAATTCTGCAATTAACCATTTAATTTTTAGAAGAAAAATTGTACAGAAAGCTAAATTGTATTATTATTATTATTATTATTAGTAGTAGTAGTAGTAGTAAGGAAAAATGCAATCATTGATACCAGTAGTGTTTTTAGGGCCTTCTTTATTATTATCTTCTAATTGAGAATATATAAGGGAAATTTTAAATCACCAAGAAGCTCTGCAAAGCATATTTTTAAAGATGTTTCCATGTATTTTTAGCAAAGGTGACAAAAAGATTTACTTCATTGATCTTATCGACTTATTTGAAACTCAGTTTTCAAGTTTGTTTGCTTGTTTGTTTGTTCAAGACAGGGCTTCTCTGTGTAACTCTGGCTGTCCTGGAACTCGCTCTGTAAAGCAAGCTGGCCTTGGACTCATAGAGATCCACCTGCCTCTGCCTCCCAAGTGCTGGAATTAAAAGTATGTGCCACCACGCCCAGCTCAGCTTTCAAGTTTTAAAAAGTTCCATATACAATTTCTTGCACTTCAGATGTGAAAATCGCCCTGAGGAGAGGAAAAGGAAAATAATACATGCAGCAATGAAAGTCAAGTCTGTTGGGAGAAACTTCGAGTCTGTCATTAATCACTTGTCTAAGTTTTGTGTTTACTTAAATTCCGTATTAAATTCTCATATATCAGTCAAGCTACTATCAAAATTATTTTAAGGACTTTTCTTGTCAACAACGCTTTAATATTTTATACAAAGCAAGTTTGGTACTTTCCTCTATCGGACTATAAAGTGCTTCATGGTTGTATACTTATTTATGGTGGCTTCAGTTTTTAAGGAATAGCGACCAAAGTTTCCAGAATAAGAGAAGTATTGGAGAAGAACACAAGTGTGTGTTTTTAACAAGGTCCCTTTTCTATATTTCTGTACACAATAATCACCGTGTGAGGAGAGCGTGTGGAGTGGGGCCCCAGTCAGGAAATTAGACATCTTATCTTCAGGTTGGCTAATAACCTAAGCCTGCTATACTCTGTGATAACTGCCTTTACAAATGAAATTTTGACTTCTTCACAGCTTAGCTAAAGGAACACACTATCAGTAGACCTGCGTTTCTATGCAATATGAGGCACAGTAAAAGATTTCAACATCTGACAGGGGAAAATGAAACACCTGATAAAAGATCTTTGAAATGTCCTCTCAATGCAAGGAGACATTTTCATGTTGATTTTCCTTTTTATTACTGTTTACTTGCGTCTCCAGTGCACTAAACACAAAACATATGAAGTGAAGGGAAAAGTCAAACATTGAGAACCACAATGAAAGTACTGGCCTCCTTCAGAGTTCACTGCCTTGTGGTAAAATCGTGCCTGCTAACCTGACTGTGTGCTTGCTTTTTAAAGGGTTTGAAGTCAACTGGAGAAATGGCCATCATGATAATATCTGCAGGTGTCATTAAGGAAAAGATTTCCTCAGCGTACTGAAGTTCTGCTTCTAAAGTTAACCAAATTATAAGCTTTCCGAACTTTGCTGCCCAAAGGAAGCAGTGTTTTCTGCTCTTCCAAGGCTACATTGCAGCTATTAGGAGGTTATGAAAGGGAGAGACATCATGTAAGTTCGCAAATCAAAAATAGCACTCTAAAACTTTAATTTTAACATTTTGATCAAAAATAAAAATTCTGGAAGTAGGATAGATAAATATTTAATACTTAAAATGCTAAAAAATAATTATTTTTAATATAATATTATGAAAAATAACATTATAACTCATATGTAATAATCGATTATTATAGAAAGAAAAAGTTCAGAATTATGACAAAATTGAACTATTAAAATAAAAGTAGGTCTTTAGCTGCCTTCTAACTTAGAGAGTACTTGATTTGTTTTTGATGAAAATAATTTTGTTGAACTTATAGATAAAGGGAACTTCACTTCGTCTTATCAAACAGTGAGAAATACAAGCTAAAATTACTTGGGAGTAGATAACAACTGTCTGAATCTACTTTTAGAATAAAACAAAAGAAACATTTTTGTATTCGTTAGGATTACTATGATGACTATAGATACTGTATATAATCCAGACTGGTATATAAGACACAAAGCGTTCATTTAGAGAAGTCAGCTTAACAAAGTTTTATTATTTTGCTGTAACATTCACAATGCATAACATGATGCTGACTCAAACGGTATAATCAAACTTTAAAGGGGTACTCTCATAGAGCTCTTATACACATAGCGACTTTTATTTATAAGTTGATTGTAGGAAGTTTAAGATCCACTGACCCTCAGAAAATTTTCTTGCTATTATTTCTCACTAAGTATTGGGATGGATTTTTTTTAATTATTAATCAATTAAGTAACCAAATGAATTATTGCAAAATAATATGGTAGACTGGGTAAACCTCAAAAGCCAAGGAATGCCAAAATTATGCCTTTCACTAAGGATGCTATGAATTACCTCAGAGAATGGGCTCCAAAATTAAAGGCAAGTGAGTACCTTCTGTCCCTTAACACAATACTTTGGTGTTGACCTTACATTGTATAACGGCTATTTGTACTGAATGTTTAGAATACTTCTTTCATTTGTGCACATAAGTGACTTTATATGTTTTGATAACTTCTACAAATAAGCAAAACTTAAGGGAATTTTATGAGACAAAATATTTTTTTAATATGTTGACCACTAAAAAGAACTTCAAGACTATTTTTAGATGTTTGAAATAATAGTTTACTATAGCCTCCCAAGTTGGCTGAGTCATAACAAAAACAAAAACAAAAAAGACATTTAAGTAAAGATACTTTCAGTTTGCTGAAGAGTTTATTTGTTTAGAGTCAAATTTTGTACCAATCTGGAAAATTGTTAAAGCACTTACTGAAGTTTTAACATATTAGATGTATTGTTTATTTGATAAGATTATTTTGTGACATTTCAGCAGTAGGTAAGAGTAATGATGTTTTTCTTAAGCTTTAGCAATGAAAATTTTGATAAATCAGGCCAGTGAGATGATTTTGCTGACAGCAGTTCTCAACCCTTTCACAGGGATCACCTAAGGCCATTTGCATATCAGATATGTACATTACGATTCATAACAACAGTAGCAAAATTACAGTTATGAAGTAGCAACAAAAGTAATTTTATGGTTGGAGTGTCACCACAGTATGAACATCTGTATTAAAAGGGTCTTATCATTAGGAAGATTGAGTACCACTGGTAACAATTTAAAGCACTTGAAGTCAAGCCTGACAGTCTGAACTCAATACCTGGGACTCACATGGTAGAAATAGAGAACTGACTACTGCAATTTATTTTCTGTCCTTCACATGCTTCTGTGACATAGACACAGACACACACAGACACACACACACAGAGACACAAATAAGTAATTAAAAATATTTTTACTTCTTTCCATATTTCTATCACTTTGACCACCTTCAGTTTTTTTTTTGCTCTCTGCTTCAAGTACTAGCAGGGCTGTGGTGGCACATGCCTTTAATCCCAGCACTCAGGAGGCAGAAGCAGGCAGATCTCTGTGAATTTAAGGCCAGGCTGTTCTACAGAGTGAGTTCCAGGACAGCTAGATTTACAACAGAGAAATCCTGTATTTAGGGGAAAAAAAAAAAAAGCTTCCAGTACTATATCGATAGGTATGAATAATATGGACCTTCTTTTCTTGTTCCTGATTTTAGGCAAAATGCTTCAAGTTTCCTTAGGGTGTTGTTGACTGTGGGCTTGCTGTGAGTTGTCATTATTATATTGAGGTATGGATCCTGTATCTCCCATCTCTTCAGAAACTTTGTCATGAATTAATGTTAGATTTTAACAATGGCCTTTTCCGCATCTAATAAGATGTCTGTGGGGTTTTTATCTTTTAGTCTGTTTATGTGGTGCTCTATGTTTATTGATTTATATATGTTGTTTCATCCCTGTGTCTATGGGATGAAACCAAGTTAATCATGATATATTTTTTTCCAGTGTGAAAATATTAATTGAAACTATTTGCATCTATGTTCATAAGGGACATTGCTCTGTAATTTTCTTTTTTTGCAGTTGCAGCTGGGTCTTTGAATGATTTCAACATTATCAGGCTAATAATAAAATAATAAAAAGAATTAAAAAATATTTATTCAGTTTCATATTGTGGAATTATCTGAGGAATATTGGTGATAATCCATCCTTGGAAGTTTGGTGGATTTCTGTGCTGAAACCTTTTTGCACTCGGTTTTCTTTTGTTTGGAGATTTTAAGTTACTGCTTCCATTTTGCTAGAGGTTAAGAGTCTGTTCAATTGTTTATTTAACCTTTATTTAACTTTGGAAGGTCCTATACACTAAGAAATTTAGTCATTTCTTTTATGTTTTCCCACACTCATTAGAGAATCTTCTTATCACAGTAGGTTGTAATCCACAAGGAGATCCACAACTGGGTAGTGAACAGAGGAGAGACTTTGGAACACTCTGCCTTAAGTAGTGTGTTTTAGCCCTCCAATAAAGCCTCAGGGATCTATCTATATGGGAGAGGATGAAGACAAATCGTAAGAAAGGGCCAAAGGTGGTTGATGACTTTTAGGAAACAGAACTGTAACAGTATATACAAGACCTGCAGGGGGTTTAAACCAGAAAAAAACATCCCAGCATAAAGAAAGAGAATTCAACACAGATTCCCATTCTTAACTAAGAAGCTATTTGCTATTAATATATGTTGAGAAGGAGAAATCAGTTTTCTCCATGGAGGAATTTTCTTAGTTCTCCTAATTGAGATGGAAAGATTCATTCTGAATGTCAGAAACATCATTTCTTGGGCAAAGCCCTGTACTGAATGAAGAGGAGATAAAGTAAGCAGAATAACAGAGTTGATACAATAATTCATTTCCCTCTACTCTTTACTGAAATTATATGGCCAGATGTTTCAAGTTTCTGGTGCCTTGTCTTCCTGGCAGTGATGGACTAGAACATGGAATTGTCAGCCAAATAAATCCTTTCTTCTTTGTGATGATTTTCTTGGGGCATTTTATCACAATGGAAACAACTAAGACACCTATTATAGATTATTGATATCTTTCAGATTGTAAATTTCATGTGAGCAAAAGACTTATCATATTTAACTAATTTTGGCTCCAGTTTGTTTTTTCCTATGAGAAATTGAGTTGTTATGCTCTGCATTTTCATTTTGCTTATATAACGTGCAATGCTGAACAGGTATTAAATATTTGGTGTTGACTATAGATTTGCACAAAAGCAGTTAACAATAAAAGAGCAAAGTTGATGTTTATGGTACTTCTCTACCTTAGAAATATTTCCTTTTCTTTCATATCTTTGGAACTTATGATTATTTGTTAAATTTTGATTTCACATATTGGTGAAAATTGAATGGCAAAAGGAAACTTTCCCAGAAAATAACTACAATGTTAAAATGCTATTAAGTAAATGAAAAGAAGTAATCAAAAGTGTTAGATTTTCGGAAAAGGCTTTTCCTGATCTGCCGGTCTTTCTTAATGTCTGTACAATGAGCAATGTCTTTTCTACATTAAACAAAATTGTGAAACATGAATGATGAGATGGTCTCATCTCATACTCTGAAGCTACTTCTACTGACATCATATGTATACAAACAAATTATACCTCTGCTTTATTCATGAAGCAAAGCATAGTTTATACAAATATTTTTTTAAAAATAATGTAATGTAAATACCCAGTGGACTCTTTCTTCAAAAACTGCAAGTATAATCATCATGAACTATATCTCATATTACAGTATTATGTTTTTTTGTCCTGTAAATAAATGGTCTTCCCTAAGCCATTGCCCTTTTAGACATTCCAGAGTAATCAGTTCTAAGAGTCAGAGAAGAGGGGTATTGAAATAATACTAAGGTTAAAAATGTAATTGAATTTTAGGATGAAATGTTGATGTTGCTGTCAGGTTCATCATTTCAATAGTCAGTGACATATGAGCATAGCTCTAAAATGTGTTTGTTTGTGATGTTTTGCATTCCTCCAAGGAAAAGATGGTACTTCCTGGACAAGTGATATTTTAGTTAGTGCGGTTTGAAGAAGGAAGATAGGTACAGGAAAACTTTTAAGGGCCTAGCTTCCTTTAGAAGAGGTGTAAGCAAGGAAAGCATTATGGAGAGGGTAGTTCACAGAATGTAAACTGGAGGAGCAACGCTGTTGCTGCACTTGCAGAAACCCATCATTCCTACAGTAAGTCAAGCTATTCAGCTGCAAGTACCATGTAAAGTTAATAATTTGGTAGAGTCTTGGTGGCACTTAGTTACTGTGTTCCCCATTATAACAAGCTTAAAATCTGTGGTGTCAGAAAACAAGAAATGTCATTCCTGAAGACTACACTGCTCTCCCTTGACTATCAGATTAACCACAACATCCAGACATGGTGAAGGTGAGAGTACTGGGGACCTAATAGAAAGAAGGTGCTTTTAAGCAGAATTCTGAAGAACTGGGATCCTGTGAACGCCTTTAATATTAAGTCCGTGGGAAAAATGCTCCATGAAATTGTAATAAAATGCAAAGCATAAACAATTAAAATATTTACATGAACTCTCTAGGGGAGCAGTGGACAAATAAAATTATTTCAAAGTTTCTGGATATTTTAGAAGCACAAGCAATATTGCATACTTAACAACAAAACAAATATATTAAGCCTGACAGAGACTTCTAGTGTTCAATAACTTACCAAAAAGCTCTCTTTTTATTTAAATAAATAAGATTTCACGGTCAAAATAGTATTTGTTCTGTTTCAGCATTGCTAATACTTGTCCTTTAAAGGACAAGAAAAAGAGAGAGAGAGAGAGAGAGAGAGAGAGAGAGAGAGAGAGAAAGGAAGGAAGGAAGGAAGGAAGGAAGGAAAAAATCTTGTCAGTAGGATGACTGAGAGTTTAAATTATTTTAGGCAGCTATTGATATTTCTGTATAATCATCACGCTGTAAATCACTTCTCATTTCTGAATATTGCAAGTTGTACATAGTTTAATGTTTTGAATTAGAATCTAAATGTTTAATATGTATATTCTAAGTACAGTTATAATTTAAATTGTAATGGCTGTATGATACACATACAGGCTTTCAAGAAAAAAAGAGTGACGAAGATAATTTCCTCTTCTCAATTTTATGAACAGTCTTCACTGACACAGCAGTTATTATTATTATTGTCAATGACTTTTTTGCTTCTGTCTTTTGAACTTGCATGTTCTGTGGCCCGTAGAGATATTTAATGATGGATGTTCTTGGTATTCAAAACAAATGCTTTTCTCTGCCTCTTTACTGCAAAGTTCAACAATGACAACCAGAGATTAGTATGCATTCACCCATTCAGTTATGGATTTTAAGAAATCCTTACTTGGAAAGCTTTTGAAGAACAAAGCAAAATATCTGATAATTTACTTTTAAAAACTGCTATTTGATTCGCAACCATGACAATATATATCTGGTTAACAGAAGCCTACAAAATGCATTACATTCATAAATACCTTGAAGATCTTAATGACACCTCTGATCAATATAAGAACTCAAATTAATTTGTACATTAATATGTACAAATACCCTAACGCATTTACACTTTGAAATAAAGCTTGTATTTTTATCTAATTCTTTTTGGATATTATTTTGGGCATATTTTAGTGAATTTCAATTAGGGCAACATAAAGAAGAAACAAAAGTTCTGTTTTAATACTTAAAAAGAAAAAAAACGAATGAGTGCTAAAACTTTGCAACGTCCTACAGCTAATCAGCATGCTTAATAACAGAAAGTTTTGCCTGATTTTAAAGAATATGTAACAGAAAGGGATAAGGCAATTGAAATAATGTAGTTATGAAATAATTAATTCTACTTCAAATGGTCTCATCTAGTTTTAATATATGGAAAGCACGATTTAACCATGATTTAAAAGATTGTTTTTAATTGCATCATGACATTAAAAATTTTTTTTCAGTGTCAACAAAATAATCTACTATTGGTTTAAGACAAATTATGTATTTATGTTTCTATATAATTCATTCTACATTTATATAACAAGTGTTTATTTATATTATGAATTTGCAGGGTAATATAATTGGAAAATATTTCCAATTAGATTCAGTATTATGGCCTTAACAGGGATGCATTTCAGCTAATATAAAAGTATACCTGGTACATTTTATCATGCATTAGAGATTTTAATCAGGTAATCTACACAGCATCTGGAAATCTAAGCAGAGGCAAAGTCTGCCATAACAAAGGCACTGTAACAGTTCACCTTCAGTGAAGAACAATAATGCATTATTAAATTCACTTTCCTGCCCAGTGGTTACACTTAGCTGACCACAGCAAATTTGCTCTCTGCCTGGTCCTCACAACTTGGCAGAAAAATAGATTCTGTCACATTTAACGGGTTTAGAAAATGACAGGATGCCTCTTCTGTTTTAACTATAAGCCATAATCTTTCAGAAGTAAATATAATTACAAATGCTTTTGGTCTTGTCATTCTAAGGATAGATATTAGATATGAGTCATCATAGAACCATATATCACCATAACTATCATTAATGAATGGAACTGATACTATGTATTAAATTCCTAGATTTATTATATAGAACCCTCATCCTATACAATAATGTAATTCTAAAAATTCAATAAAAATCTCTGATAAAGAATATTGAATAACAAATGCCATTGCAATGTAAGGTTTATTATACCTGAGTTTACATTACAGAAATTAGTGGAAAAATTGTTCTAGCACAAAAATATCATATTCAGAAAGTTTGATTTGATCTCTTAGAATATTGCCTAACTAGAAGAAATTGTATAGTCATTGATTAAATACTGGAATTAAAATATATATTAATTAACCCTCCCCTCTCTTCCCTGCACATAGTACATATACATAGGGTTTTAAACACACCAATTATAAAGATTATATCTTGTTTGCTATCTTAAATATGTTAAATGTGGAAGATTATGATGGATAACATTTTAATTAGCTTTCTTATGATCCTAGTAACATTTTTTATAAAATCAAGTCCAAATCATGAAGGTATTAGTTAAGAATAATAAAGTTCACTAACTTTATTTAAAAGAAAAATGATTACAAATAGTGCTCTAGAAACTTCAATTTAGAATGTCATACAGCTAGGTTGAAAGGATTTACTTATCAATGCCAAAGAAAGATTGCTTGCTTACCTAACAAAGTATCAGTTACACAAGGAAGTATTTTTATAGTTTCCTGGAATGTCTTAGTACTGGCACAGATGCTTTACTTTATATCTCAGTAGTTTCTCATGATGATGTTGTAGGAAATAAAAATAAAAACTAGCTTTGTTTGTCTTAGAGTTTAATTATTCAAGGAAGCTATCTAATAATTTAACCAAAAGCAACTGCTAGGAAAGTCCATGAAGATGCATTATTTGAAGATCTGAAATCTTAGTATACTTATTTCTTTACAAGATGATGTGGAATTTGCAATTTGGATTCACATTTTATTTTATATGTCACACTTTCAAGATATTGAAAATTATAGAGTTTACATTGTATATAGGATTTTTATAACTTTGGTGATAATGTGTTCATCATTGTCATAAAACAAAAGTCTTTTGCAATAATTAAATGAAAACAGTGAAATTTTCATGACATTTCAGTGACATTTTTACACAGTGTTAAGAGTTAATGTTTCTTATCTCTAAAGATGCCCTGTGGTATTTGCAGGAGAATTGGTTTCAATTATTTTGATTCTAGAAGTTCTATAAATTAGTTACAACAGAATTCTATGGAGCTTTTTAAACATTTAATGTCCCCGAACTTGTTATCTTCTTTAAAACGTACTGACATTTATAGAAAAATCACTGATCCTTTCCCAGGTATTATTTGGAGCAGTATAAATTTAAAAATTAAAATCAAGTATCCAAGTACATCTAAGTTATGATACAGGAAACAAATTTGAGTTGAAGGTGAGAAAATAGAGCTTATTCTTCTATTATTGTAATTATTTTGTACATGCCATAAGCTCCTCTATTTATTTTATTATGTTCTTAGATATATACAACCAATGGAAAGAAAAGGGCATTTTGAGAGCTTATGCTTTTTATTGTTAATATCATCATGCCTTCTAACATCGTTCCCCAATAGTTCTATGATACATAAATCTCTTTCTTTTGTGGCTTGTCTAAACCAAAATGAGTGGATGGCCACATACCTAATAGTGCATAAGTATCTTCATTGGTACTTAATGGATTTGAAAAAATGTTGGGTAAGTATTGGTGGTAGAACTGAATAAAGAGGAGGAAAGTGAATGAATATGATCAAAACACTATACTATATATATATATATATATATATATATATATATATATATATATACACACACACACACACACACACACACACACACACACACACATAAAATGTATTTTAAAAATTTGTCTATTCTCCAGCCACTGTCATGATGCACAGATTCTCGAGTCCATGAATTTTTCATACACCATAGTTTGAAACTTAGACATAATTTTTACACATTGTAAAGGAAAAAAAATCATAGACTATCTAGCATTAGTAACTAATTTTAGAACTCTGACCATTTGATGACAATAGTGCTATTTAATTTGAACAATTATGGGCATTTGAAGAAATTTAACTATTGATATTTAGAGCATTAGCAATATTCAAAGCTTTACAAGGACTATTGGGATCATTTTAAATTGAAATAAATACAAGAATGTCAGAAGAAACAGTCTCTTATATTATGAGCCAAGATTTCTCTCCTTGTGGCCATCATATAAAACTGAAAGCTTTACTAATATTTGAATACAACATGGTTGTGTTTAATCATTACAGTATTATAATTCATTATAAGCAACTCCAAATAGCAAAATTATATTTAATTACATCACTTTTGACTGAGTCATGTTTCTATGATTGCTGGAAACAGGACATGTTCCTCATGGGATTGAATTTTAGATTTTAATTCAATGTTAACTTTCCTTTCAGTTTGAATATTATTAGATGAAAAACAAAACAATATAAAATAATCCTTGGAAGATTAAGAAAATATTCTCAAAGAAAAATCTACTGTCTCCTTCCAAAATCATTACCTGCATTTTCATGGTATTTCCATTTCCATGACTACAGAAGTAGTTTACTTTCACTTTACATCTCAATAGATAAGTAGAGATACCTTTCCTTTTAGAGAAATAGCCATGAGTGAAAACTAGAGTCTACATTCCACGGTCTGTGTAGTATGGATGGAATGTAGAAACACTTTTAATCCAGTATTCAGAAGGCAATGGTATTCCATGCCTTTATCCCTAGAAAAAACAATGGAGGCAAACACAGAAAGCAGAACTCAGACAGTCTCAGTATCCCATAGGAAGTGATATCTGAGATGATTCTGAGTGAATGGCAAAAAACGTGACTAATCTAAAGAAGAGTTAACAGAGTAAGTATATGGCCAACTCTCATGAGAAAAGGCAAGCTCTTAGCTCAGTAAAAGAGTTACATTGGAGTTAGTGTGAAGACCAGCATCCCTTCCCTAGTGGTGGGTGGCACTGACCTCAACTATCTGCGTCCCCATAAAAATTCTTGCTTTCCCAGAATCTCCTTGCTTCCCTGAGAGATATGAGCCAATACAGTGTTCAGATCTTGACCAATTAGAGAGATCCCTAGCCACTACCTGATTCATTTAAACAGCCCATGCAGCTGCATTTGGGAATTGCCATGTTTTTTTAAATTGGTTGACCCTAACTTTTCAGAATGTGCTCTGTGGAAATAAACTGCTTTATTTGGCCACATATTTCTCTCAGTATCTATGTGAGCTGTTTTGAGGATCCAAGAGTTAGAGTCATCCAGTTAGCAGAGTCAGTAAGAAGAGTCAGTGAGTTGAAGAGAGTCAGTCAGAAGAGTCAGTTGCAGCAGAGTCAGTTACAGAGGTAGGATGGAGCAGTGAGAGCTCGGTGTGAGACACAAAGGCAGCTCAGCAGAAGAGGTCAGTATCAGACAGGAAGAGAGAGCCTGAACCAGAAAAGTCAGAGTTCAGAAGGAGCTAGTCAGAGTGGCTCAGTCAGCAGTAGGTCTTTGAAGGTTAGGGCTGAAGCCTTCTAGGTCCTGACTAGCAGTTTAAATGTTCTCGATTGTACATAGGTGGAAGCCTTCCAATTCAAGGCTTATGTAAGGAAGCCAAAATTCTCTAGGGCTCCAGGGAAGATCCAGTGACTTAATGAGTAAAAGAACAAACTTTACTCTTCCCTGAACCACCATCTACATCTGGGTGAAGCAACATCAACATCCATATCTATAACTACATTTCTTGATGGCAGGATTTTTTCAGATTGCATACACAGTAGCAAACATAAATCATGTAGTAAGCAGGCATGTTATGCTTAAATTCACCATCCAGATTTATTTGGAATATTTATTTAGATAAAACAAGGGATAATACAGGCTTTGAGGGAAAGTATATGAACATGCATTTCAAAAATTTCATCCTCCATTACAACAGTTTGTGCTAAGTCATGCCCAGTTTCTCTTCCCATCTGTAGCATACAGCATACTCAAAGAAGCCTTCTGTCCTTAAATATAGATTAAAGTGATTTTATTTACAATATTTCCCTAAGAACATCTTTCATCTGATAAATGTGATAGTGTTTTCTTACATAGTTTTTATAGATTAATCACAGTGTTCTCACTAAAATACAAACTGTTTACATTTCTCAGGTAAGCTGGAGGTGTTGAATGCTATCCATGAGGTGGGCCTCAGAGAAAAGAAATAGAAATATATCTGTATATTTGTCACTATGGACAAGAACCTACAACCAGCACTTCACTAATATAGCATAATGCCTAACTACATTCTAAACATTTGTTCCTATACCCACAAATCAACATAGTCCTCACCCCCTCCATCATGGAAACTTCTGTTTGCAACAGATGAAAGTCATTACAGATAAGCACAACCAATCACAAGGTGTGGAGCTCAGTCCCAATCAGTGCACCTACAAAACAATTCCAGCTCCTGAGGCTCAGGGAATAAAGCAGAAGAGGGAGCAGAAAGATTCTGAGAGCCAGAGGATCAGAGAGATTGCTGTGAAAAAATGTCTCCTACCAATATCAGAAGGTCTCACTAACGTGACTTCCCAAATGTGAGCGGAACAAGGATGGCACCAATGGATATGTCATTATGGATTAGGAAAAGTCTATGAGGCTTCAACCTTAAAGAACAATAGACACATGAAGAAAGTTAGAAGTTAAGGAGGTGGTCTTTTCTAGGGAAGAGCACACCAGTTGTTTGTCAGCCCTGAAAACGTACATCCTGCAGACTGAGCAGGGTGTATATAGATAGATATATAGATATAGATATATAGATATATAGATATATAGATATATAGATATATAGATATATAGGTATATAGGTAAATAGGTATATAGGTATATAGGTATATAGGTATATAGGTATAGGTATATATATATATATATATATATGAATATGAACATAACAACCTCTTTAATGAAAGAAGAGTTCATGAATTTGAAAGACAGCAAGGAGGGGCTTATGGGAGAGTTTGTAGGGAGTAAAAGAAAGGAGGAATGATGGAATTATATTATAATCTCAAAATTATTGGAAACATGTGAAAGTGGTAAACTAAGTGAGAAAAACAGCAACTTTTAAATAAGGAATGTATATTAGCTAAACCGAGAAAATGGTACTCCTAAAAAATGTATTTATATGTAATTTTCTTTTCCATTAGCATCGCAAAATTCATTAAAAACTTTCTTATTAATGTGTCGTGAGAATACCATGTGTCAAACACTTCACTTAAATTAATCTATAAATGCTTATCAAGGAGGTTGTCACATAAGAGAAAACAGCAAACTGCTGAATAAATGAATAGGGAGAAATCTGTTTTGTCATACAAATGATAATACCATTAAAGTATTGCTAAGACATGATTCACCATGATTTTACTTAAATATATGAGATTATGTCTATATACCTATGGCACATATTTCCACAAATGTTGGTTGGCGTTGTGTTCACTCATAACAAAACACAGTTGAGCAGTAATATCATTCACTCTTTACACCAATCTACAATAGATACAGATAATTCTACCACACATGCACCACACATGAGTTATGAATCCTCTAAGGTTCCTTCAGGCTCACTGTTAAGGTTCTATGATCTTCTGACTTCAAAACATGCCAGTGTACTTTGGATGTATCAATTGATTGAAACCTTGCCAATAGTTGCATGGATCATTAGAATGTGTGAGTCTGGTTTCCACTATGAATC
>JAMJFZ010001816.1:1462500-1522500 GCA_026225945.1 Cricetomys ansorgei
CCCTTCTTACTCTCTGTTTCCATCCTCCTGTCCTTGAAATCATATTCACATTCCTCCTCTACTACTTTTAAGTCATCTATGGCTACTCCAATTTAAACACATATGTCTTAATATTAAATCTATTTCGCATTTTATATTCGCATTTTATAAAGAGTGTATATCATTTGTCTTTCTGGCTCTAGATTACCTTACTATGAATGATATTTAGAACTCCATCAATTTAGCTGAGAATTTCATAACACCTGAAAAATATCCCATTGTGTATACGAACCGTATCATCATTGTCCATTCGTTGATGGACATCCAGATTGTATCCTTTGTCTAGCTATGGTGAATAATTCAGCCATTTGTGCCATAGCATCATGCATGCTATGGGAGCAATCAACTACTTTTTTAAAAATTAGATTCCCCAAATGGAGCCTATGTCTTGTACTATTAACTGGTTCCCAAACCATTGACTTGCTAGCACAGGCCATAGGGAAGAATCCATTAGTATTATTCTGCTGAATGGATATAGCAATAACATGCCTTGTAAGTACTTACCTTTACCATCATAGATTAGTACATTGTTCAACATTCAACAGAGAGACTAATTTTTTGCAGGTTATTGTGATTAATACAGAACCCACAACCACCAGTCAACGTGTAGAAAATAAGAGACGATAAAGTATTCCACTCTAAATGGGACATCTATATCACAACCTTTTCTACCAATGCTCAGGTACCTTCAAAGAAGAGGAGATGTAAAGTTTGTAAGAGATAGAAGTGGTGAATATGTGCAAAAGCAACATTTTCTGGACATGACCATACAGTTGCACAAATGAACTCACAGTGTGTTGGACTGCATGTACAGCATGGATGGAAAAAGGACTCAAGGTTTCCCACTCCTGACTGAGGAATTATCCACAACTGATGGCTGCTGGGGGAGGAAACATTAATTTCAACAGGAATGTGGGCCCTGAGAGGCTACCCATGATTCAATTGGTGGACCTATACCAATGCATATACAGGCAACAGTGAATGGACTCATTGGTCGTGAGCCACCATGTGGTTGCTGGGAATTGATCTCAGGACCTCTGGAAGAGAAGTCTGTGCTCCTAACCACTGAGCCATCTCTCCAACCCAGGAGGAATATGTTTTTCAAGATTATAAACTTTGATTAAAGTCAGCTGTTTGTAAAAGATGTATGCTGAGTGAAACTTTAATATGGAAACTTCAAATGGAAAGCTAAAAAATTAGTTATGGTAGCTTTTAAAAAATATTTCTTTTGTTTTTCAGATTATAATATAATTACATCAATCCATCTTCCCTTTTCTTTCCTCAAATGTTCCCATATATCCTTCATTACTTTTTCAAATTCATGTCCTCTTTTGACTTTAATTGTTGTTACAGTCATGTATGTATATGTATATACATATATATTCTATGCATATAAGTAAAATCTGCTTCATCTAACTTTTATAAATATCATAAGTCCCCTGGGGCTTTCTGGGTTTAGAAACAGCAGGGGTATCTTCGTCTGAGTAGAGATCAACCAATAGACAGTAGAGTAGAATTACATGGGATCTCACAGTTTACATGGCTTGGGTCTTAGCATCCTGACTGGAGGTGACATGAGAATGAAGACATGACAGACCCACAGATACAGAAATCCAGGATAGGGTGGTCTGGGCTCTCTGATGGAGAAGCATAAAACCCCAGAACCTCAGCATGTTTATGATATGCAGCTGAACAGAGGTAGCACAATCTTATCAATTGAACAAGGCAGGGTCATTGTAGATAAATAAAGAGATTGGGTTAGTATATACATCTGGATGTAGGCTTAGCTAGCACCATAGTAAGTAGCAAGCTCTGTATGGAATCAGTCTTCAGGCTGTGAACATCTGTGGGGATAAAGCTAAAGGGAAGACTTTCCATACACACTATTGGCATCCACACAGTGACCAGTGGAAGGCTTTGTCAGCCTGAGAGCCTCACTAAAAGACTTTGCAAATCTGATATCACCATTGCATCATTGACATGGCTGTGAATGTCAAATAACACACATTCACTTAGGATATCAGTCATTCTCCACATTAGTGATTTTTGGTCTCTGATTATTCTAACATAATGCAACTAAATAATAACTATGCATTAGAAGTCAAATGTATAAAATAAACAAAATAGACATGTTATGGTCTTTTTCCTCTCTTCTTTTCCTCCTTCTCTATGTCCCTTCTTCTCACTTTTTCTCTATCTTCCTGTCCCTTCCACAGTTAAGGCATTTCTTTTCACTTGTTTTCTTTCTTTTTCAAATCTGCTTTCATCAACATAATGTAAATTCTTTTTACTTCTGGAAAGAATACATTCTTGCACTTGAGTCTTCTGCAGGACACCAGCATTTTAGAAGCAGAACAAATTTGAGGAGGGATGTTCAGAAGATTTCCATCTGGCTGTGGAACGTTTACTTTGTGGTAAACTGCCCAGCACTGTTCAAGATTGCAAGTGCTTGTCATCCTTTTGTAAAAGAATTTCCTTGACACTATGAATCTGAAGACAGTGTCAAATACCTAACATGGATTGCAACATGGCCATGTTAACTTTTCTTCTCTTTAATAATTTATTCTGTGTATTGAATCTTATATATTATTTTTTTCAAAAATTGACTCAAGAATTTCTATTACATTTCTTGAAATACATTATATGATATTTTTGCATGTTTTTATTGTTTTAAACAATAAAAATTCTAATATTACTTTACTTAAGATTTTACCTTTAAAAATGGCTTTCTTCTTTAAAAGGGTGATTGGCATTACACTAATTAATAGCATTATTACATCCTAGCATATCAGCATTTTATTATTTCAAGTAAATGTTACATGGATATGTATAGATTAAAAGCTTCTTTTCTCTAGATTTCCCATGTTTACATAATGTAAACATATATTACAGTTTGTATTATGCATCCACTGTGTGAGGTCCAACACCAAATTCAGGTCATAAGACTTGGCTGCAACTGTCTTTAACCACTGAACCATTCTCCTGGCCCTATTGTTTATCATATAATCCTAGGCACTCTGGCGATTCTCATCATACTGAACATTTACAGTGCAGAAAAGTCTTCTGTCCATTACAAGATGTGCTCTAATTTGCCCCTTTAATTAGATTTTTAAAACTTCTCATTTATAAGTACTTACACCAAGCATCCTTGAGCTAGAAACTGTCTTCTCACTTTATTTTTAATATATATATATATATATATATATATATATATATATATATATATATATATTTAATATATTTATTTTGTTAATATATCCAAATGAGATCAGATTCCCTCTTTTGGAATGCAGGTGTTCATACAGGTAGAGTATGCATATAAATAAAATAAATAAATCTTAAAACTTAAAACACACACATACATACACATTTCTCCTTATATCTGGTAGGAACACATGTTTTTAATGTCTATACTTTCTGATACAAAACATGTTTCTTTTTTGTGTTTTAAATATGCTTTAATTAAAACTTCCCAAGGCACAAAACTCCATCAGTGTATAATTTATTCCAAAAAAAGGAATGAGAGCATTTACTCAGCTATTTGTTTTCTGAGCTCTGATATTTATAAAGCTGCTGAACAATGACCTGATAGTAACTTGTTTTTTGTTCCACAGAATATAGTCAATAGGTTTTTAATATTAAGGAAGACTTAAAATGTTTAAAAGTTATTGATGATTAAGTCTTCACACAACAATTATTTGGGACATGAAAATGAGTTTTGCTATCTATGCAAAGTACCAATGTTTTCTTAAGAATTATTGCCTTTTGAATGATTTAGTTTGTTGAAAGCAAATTACTCACAAGAAGTTCAAGCCTAAAATGACATGAATATATAATTAATTTTTCTACAGATTTCCCTAAATAAAGTTACTTGTTCAATACAGATATGAGTAGTAAGAAAGTCACAGGGTTATTGTGAGGGACATGATAAATGGATTCATGAAAAAAAAGCAATTTTTAATTTAGAAGACTCTATCAATCTAGAAAGCCCATGAATATTTACTATTAATTCAGTATGCTGGAAGTAGATGAAAGAGATAGAGAGTTCATCCAACAGAAAGAGCAACATAAAACAAGGCACTATAATTATATCAACATCTTTTAAAATTTCCATAATTTGAAATCAATGATAGTTTCATATATCCAGGCAGAATGCTAAACATCTAATTTTGTGTATGAAATATTGGGATACTCTAGGGATTTAGTTAGGATCTTTTTTTCTGAGGAAGTTACCCATTTAGAAAATGCTGTTGTGATAAAAAGCATTAGTAAATACTCTATACATAAACATACCACTAAAGGAAAGATAATTTGCCTTTTACCTTACTACTAACTGCAAGTAATATAAGCATAGTCTTCAGTTTCACTCTTCTATTTCATAGTATTTTTCACCAATTCAATCTAAATTAGTGTAAGTAGACAGATCACTTGGTTTATTTATAATCAAGGTAAATGTTTAGATGATGCAGATTATATTCTAAAAGAGAAAGTGTTCCAATGAATAAAGAATTTTCACAGGAAAAGGCAAATGTAGCAAATTTGTGTAATCAGGGATGTAAAAACACACAGAAAGAGAGAAAGAGAGATAGAGAGAGGGAGAGAGAGAGAGAGGGAATTTTAAATGATGTTTTAAATGAAGTTTTCCATGATGGTAAACTAATGATAATTATAACAACAGATGAGTAGCACAGATAAACTGTGGAGTCATGAATATTACAGGGCAACTCAACCTGAAGCATAAGGTTACAGAGATCTCCATCAATTTTCTAATGGGATTCACTGCTGAGGCTACCAGATTAGTTGTGTCTTTACTGCCCCTTCATTGTCATCTCTAGATTTTATAGTTCAATCCTCAGGCTTTGACAGTAGTTCTTGAAAAATAGTCAAGCCCTAATATATTGATATCCATGGTATAGTATCATTCAAGTTCCCATATCTGCTTCTTGTTAATTACATTTTATTTCTTTATTGTGTGTCTGTGTTTTATGGATGTCAAGGAATTATTTGTAGGTCAGAGTACAAACTTCTGGAAGTGGGTAATTCTTTCCAAAATACAGATTTTCAGGAATCAAATCAAATCCTCGGGCTTTGAAGTACTGCTCTCATTGGCTGAGTCATATCTGCAGTTGCCTTTAGCTTTTTACATTGAACGAGTTAAATAGCATCCATAGAATAATTGAGAAAATAGCCACTCAGTTTTCTATAGAGATTTACATTTTTGCTGAATGTTTATAGAAAATGGCTCCTTTACCCACTTTATTAATTCTTACATTAAAATATTAGTGAAAACTTAATTTTTACAAGTATTTCATTACAATGCCAATTTTCATAATTCTGAGGTATAAGAATGTTTTACTAAGTATGAACGAAGCAGAAGATATAACACAGTTTTTCTTCAATATTGAAGAAGAATTCATGGAAAAAATAGAATTGGAAACTTAAGGATTCTGGGACTCAGTGATGTACTGTATATAGACAAGTTATAAAAGCACAATATGAAGTTTCAAGCACACAATGTTAATATACAAGAAATAACAGAAAGTTTGTTAATGTTGCTATTTCTCAATTTTGTCAATTTTAATATGATAGTGCACGGAAAAGATAACCATGTTTTCATGGATGTTCCAAAGAATTGACAGTATTATTTGTAAGTATTCACAATCTTTCTTTATTTGGGATTTAGTAAAGCTGTACTCTACTTTAGGATGATGTTTCATATACATTTCTAATGTTTTCCAGCCTTAATTAATCTCTCTTTTAAAAGCATTATTTTGTTTAAGTATTCATACCCCATATTTTCAAACCATTTATAAACTTAACAAATCATTTGTTTTTCATTTTCTTTTTGACAGGAAGTATTGAAACCAGTATCTTCTACATGCTGCACAAGTACCATGCGTCCCTAGCTTCAAAGTATCCATTTTAGTCATAACAAAGTTATTTGATATTTATTTCAAAATAGGCCATCTGGTTATCTATAAAAATTTGAAATATTTAGTAAATATTAAAAAACTGCCCAGCATGAATTTGAAATAGAGAAAGATGGTATGGAGAGTATGGAGGGAGAAAAGGGAAAGGAAAAATGAGGTAATGCCATCAAAATCTCAAAAATCACAGAAAAACATTAAAAGTAAATGACTGTTGAGAAAAGTACGTAGGCTTCTATATTCACAGCTCAAAGCTTTCATTTGAAGATATTTACCTATATTTTTTAGCATAAGTATTTGATATGCATAACTAATGTTTCAATTTCCTAATGAAACTTCTCCATGGAGTAAGAAATTAAAATATATATTTCTAGCACATTGGATGTAGAAAATATTTATTTCGGTATAAAAATATTTCTGTAGGAAAACTGCTCATTGCGCACATCAGGGTTTGTTATTAATAGAAATATTTGTGTGTTTATATTTACGTCTCATGTGTAAGTAGGCACATGTGTATGAATGTTTGTGTGCACATGGCACATGTGTGTGAAAGCCAGAAGTTGATCTCAGGTATTTTTTCTTCAGGAACAGTCAACCTTCATTTTGAGACAGCATTTATCACTGGGAACTGAGACAAATATTTAGGTGAAGTTGGATGATCAGAAAGTGCTAGTATTGCTCCCTCTCCACCTCCCCAACTTTAATGTTCCGAGCATGCCACTTTATTGGCTTTTTCTTTGCATGGATCCTGGAGATGGACCTCAGAACCTAAGCTTTCCAGACAGGATCACAAGGACTGAGCTACCCATCCTGTTTTCCATACTTTATGAAATGACTGCAAACTTGAAAATCCTGAAAACTTTAATGATCATGTATCTTTAAATATTAAAAAGCTTCAATAATACTTTGTTATGTTCTTTCATGTTAAGTAAAATAAAATGTTCCTGGATACATTACAAAAGAAAACCAATAATCTTAATAAATTCCAAAATAGCATTTGGGACATAAAATTCTCTCTTAAATATGTTATGGAAATTAAATTGTCACCTACCGTTGTATAACAGGAAAGTGGCAAGACTTCGTTCAGACATCTTTGTTGAATAGGTATACTATTTTATTGACATAGTACATTTAAAATATTTATGTTATTTTCCTGATGCAGAAACAGATGGCAAACATCTTTTCCAGAAGAAAAGAAAAGGTATAGAATCAAAAATTACCTTTTTCAATGTGCATCCTTTTAGATTCATGTCCCATGTCATGCCCAGCCAAATCTCCCTCCTTTGGCCCAGGAAGCACATTTGGTGATAAACCCATCAGCATCTGATTCATGGACAATCCATTCTGATGGACAGCTGTTAATCACAAAGCAAGGAACAAACAACAACATTATAACATTGGCTCATATCTATCAGTTGAACTGTTTTAGAATTTAAAATAAAAACACCAATATAATGCCAAACTTTAACATAATAATCCATCAGCAAAATTACTGAGAGATTGAAAACCAATGGTCATCCTTGAGGATAAGGAGAAAACCCTGAAAATAACATTTCGCTGTACTTACTGTCATATAAAATAAACCCTTTTCCTTGGTTGGGATAATGTGGAAGGGTCCACATTAGCGCAGCCACCGACAATGACATACTCGCTATTCTATTCTAGTGCATCAAATTCTCCTTAGTAAATAAACTTCCCCAAGTTGGAAAAACTATGATCTCAACACTAAAGTGTCCTTAAACACTGTCAGGTTACAATGAATGACCTAATGACTTGCCTAAGCCAGTATAGTTTTTGAGATTATACAACCAAAATTATGGTTTCATTATCTTTATTGTATTTTACTCCATAGAACATGGAGTGTCATAAGTATCACAAAATTTCTCTAAACAGCAGTTTTCAACTCAAATTCAACTAACATCTACTAAATGGTTCGAAAATAATTACTTTCTCTAACTACTAGTGGGACTCTGCCACAATGAAAATGATAAAGCACTATTATTATTCATATGACCCAGGATTCATACAACGTAGTCAATGAATTCACTCAATGAAGTTATCAGGAAAATTTTGCTTATTTTACAAAATTTTGTAGTCAAGTATATTATATAAAATCATGTTTTCCTGGAAGAATAGAGATTCTCAGGAATAGCAAGGGATTATCACTGGCAGCCGACCATTGGTTATAGTTATTTTAATCACCAACGGTGATTTATAACCTAGGATGGAACGTTTATGAACAACAGACTACATTATCCTTGTATACGTTATTATAAGATGTTTATTTTCTTGAAAGATTCAAAATAGTAATATTTGGTAGCCTTTCATTAACAAATGATATAGTCATCAATACATGTTTTTTGTCACATTTCTTGATTCTCCAAAGATACTCCAGCACAACTGTGATTTTTAGCAAAAATGCAACAAACAAATGTCTGTGCTTATCACAATGTTAAGGTAATAAACGGGTGGATGAAAAAAGACCTTGGAAGAATTTCAGCCTTTTTAGGCAGAGTATAACAGAGATATTTATACTATGATATATTAATATTAATTAATTAATATTAATACTATGATATTATCACTGTGATATTTGAACTTGGGTTGGTTCTTGCACCAGGAAATAATCTGAAAATATTAATTGAAAAACTCATAAAATGTGAAAATATCTGTAGTTTGGACAATAATACCTTAATAATGCTAACATCTTGATTTTGATCACTAATCTGTGATTATATAGGAGAAATTTCTTTTCTGTGGAAATTAAGATGAGGTTTTATTTGTATTGGCATTTGGTTTGGGTTTTTTTGTTTTGTTTTGTTTTGTTTTGTTTTTGTTTTGGGGGATCTGTAGTTATAGGTGGTTGCGAGCCACCTGGTGAAGGTACTAGAAAACAAACTTTAGTTCACCAAAAGAACAGCAAATACTCTTAGCTGCTGAGTCATCTCACAAGACCCAGGAGTAAATATTGTATTTTTTTTAATATAAAATGATTTGAAGACCTACTTTAAATTTTTACTAATAACAGGAAAATAAGCATTACTGATGATTTCAGGTTGAAATTTACAGTGCTTAATATGATTTCTGTTGTTTGTACTTATGAATATCTTTACTAAATAATGACGTATGTCAAAACCTGATGAATTTTTAAAATACAGAGCTTTCCGTTGAAAAAATGCAGTTGAATAAACCATAAACGATATACTTAGATGTTAAGTAGTTGGGAATTGGCTGTGTACTTCAGAAACTAATCTGGAAGATTACTTACATTTTCTGTTTCATAGCTCAATACGTGTAATATCAAAGAGAGGAAGTTATATCAGAACCTGGGAATGCCGTGTCACCCTTCATGGTATTCCAAACTGGGACACATAATGTTGAGGAATGGCTATTGCTAGAGAGCTTCAGTACGTGATACATTTGAGATCTATTTGGAATGAGGGCAGTTTGATTAGAAAGCGCAGCTGCACCTAATAAAGCTTAAGGCGGTGACAAGTAGAAGTATGAGACCTACGGATTCTGTCGGAAGAACTCTCAGTCCGCGCAGGAGAGCTGGACACACTGCTACTGCGGTGTGATGATGGGTGGCTGCCAGGCCTTCGGCCCTCCTCAAGGGAGGGGGCAGGCGAGGGACTATCAGGAACGCGCTCCTGCATTGCACAGGATGAAAAGAGAAAGGAAGAGGTCAGTCAGTATATTAAGTGTTGGTTTCATTCATTTTTTTTCTAATACAATTAGAAATATGAAAAAAACACACCCCAAATCCCAGTGTTTCACCAGCACTTAACTGTACAAAAAGACTTTCTCACTGATGAGCTGTCTCTACAATAATCAATATTCATTTGAGTGTAAAAACAAACTTCCACATTTAAAAAATGGTACACAAGGGAGAAACAGCTTGGTAGTTAAGGACATTTGGGGCTCTAAAAGAGGGCTCACAACTACATGTACTTCCAGTTGCAGGGAATAAGATATCCTCCCTTGCCTCTGCCAGCACCAAGCATACATGTAGGCAAGCAAGTAGTCATATAAAATATATTTTTTTAAATGGCACACTATATCCTAATAGTGTTGAAGTATGCAGATTTTTGAATACAAACTATAAATACAAGAGAAAACGATCTAAAACATAAATGGACTAAAAAAAATTAGTATTTTTTAAAATTCTGATTTCTTACTATGGAAAGCAAGAAGGAGGCGTTGAACGCATCTCCGGACAGAAAAGCCTAATCAGTCTCTAGATGGTTACCAATCTTCCTGCATATGAGAATCACCCAGCAAGTTCTTAGAAAACCATGTGCTTGAACTTTGCTCCCAGGTGTTCTGATTCACAAAGTAAGACACCTGAGTTGAACACCTAAGAAAACACACTGAAGTGTGAATTCTTCCTTTCCTGGAACATAAGCTTATATGGAAAGATGGTTTGTGAAGTAGTAATTCATCAAGAGCAGGTGATATTACTGTGTATAGACTGCTGATCTTCTGTGGCTAGTGTCCTTACAAGCTGTTGTATGTTGTGTAAATAGAGGATATGCACTTTGGTGAAGAAGGAGGCAAGACAGGAATTATATATCAGCAAGCCAATGGACACCTGGAATTGACAACTACTGCCAGACCTCTAGAGAATCAGGAAGGATTCTACCTAGAATTTCAGGGGCACATGATTGCCTTAGCACTATGATTTCGAACTTCTATAATCCAGAAAAAAATATTTATATATATATTATAATATATAATATATTATATACAATATATGCATATTCTGATAATGATTATGATATATATAATATATATGTGTATATATGTATATATATACATACATATGTATATATGTATATATGTATATATATACACATATATATATTCAAGCCATAGTAACTAACTCTTTAACTCTTGTATCACACACACATTTTTCAATGATCTGCATTACCAATGAGCATCTTTAACAAATACACTGGGATTTATTTTGTAGAGCATTACAAATAAAATGAAAACAAATGCCAAAATATCCAAGCCTTATTTTAAAAAATCCATATGACAAATTAATTCCCAATGTATGTCCTAAAGAACATGATGCGATCCCATGAGAAACTGCATGGCAAAGAACCTACCTGCTCACACAATGTTTTAAAGATTAAAAGTAACAAAAGGAAAAAAAAGAAAAAAGAAAATCACCATCATATTCTAGTCTCTATCCCTCCAATGATAGCTTGCTGAACCTTAAAGCTTTGAGCACGTCTGTATGTGGATTGGCCATTGGAACGCACCATAAAAGCCTACCAAAGATGACCTATCAGAGGCATTATACCATAACGTCCTTCACAATAACTGATAAGACTCTAAAAATTGAGAGCTCTAATTTCTACTAATAGCAAAACTGAGTGATATTTAGATGCATATAAGATACTCCTGTTTCAACTCAACACTAGGGATATTTTGCCTGAAGATGAACAAATCACTGAAGAAAATGATGGGAGAAAATATTAAAAGACACTCCTCCCCAACACACACAGCATAGGCCTGAAATTTGTAGGCATGATTGCTGGGGAACAGCTGGTTGCTTCCCTCCCTTGGAAGCTTGCATGACACCTTCTAGTACTACGAAAGCTAGTTCTAAGGGAGAGGACATTTAAGTCAGTTCCAGCTCAGCGGCCTCTGAGCTTTGTCTCTGAATGGCTGGTGTCTCCAGCAATAGCGTTTTTACCTTCCACCTCTGGGAGCAGCCAAGGAAAATAGCAATAGCCTGTACATTTCAGTAGTCTCTTGGACAACCCTGATAAACAATTCAAAATTTGGGGTTTCTTGTAGCTGCTGTTGAGATTTCTGTTAGGTCATCCTTCTTTGGCTCTTAGAACATTATCAGATATGGTGGTAAAATTCCATTTAAATTTTATCTGTATATTTACATGTAGAGTCACATGAATTACAGACTCATGTGAGTTATGGGATTTTTTTCCTCGCTTAAGACTCAGAGAACATTATGGAAAAGGGATCAGAAAGACTGTAAAAGCTAGATAATCAGGGAAATTTCTGTGAGATTGTCTCCTAACAATGTCAGAAGGTCAGCTCATAAAAATCTCACCAGCATGACTGCTTAAATATGAACTGAACCAGGGAAACAACAGACATGTGAAAGTAAGAGGGGGAAAGCCCACAAGACCTCAACATTACACAAAGAGCTACAGGCAACTAAGAAATGCTGACAATAGGAGGAATTATCTTCCTCAGAAAGAGCATATCAATTGGTTAGTCAATGATCAGCCTTGAAAACACAGGAAAAGAGTATTCAGATAAAGCTGGTTATATTTAGAAATACACACATATACATATATACGTATGTAACAACAATTAATGAAAAAATAGGCTATGAATTTGAAAGAGAGCAAAGAGAGGTGGCTGGGTCTGAGGGAGGGAAAGGGGAAAGGATAGAAGAAATGTTGTTGTTAGAATGTTTTAGAAAGACTCAAACCAGCTAGGTGGTGCTGACACATGTGTTTAATCCCATCCCTTGGGAGGCAGAGGCAGGTAGATCTCTGAGTTCCTGAGTTCGAGGCCACCCTGGTCTATAGAGTGAGTTCCAATACATCTAGGACTACACAAGGAAACCCTGTCTAAATACAAAAAGAATAAAGATAAAGAAGGAAAGAAATAGGCTCAAATCAAATCAGGTATTCAATGGTTATACTTTATATAACTTTATATATACTTTATATATATTTCTCTTGCAGTATTTGTGTATTTATTATAGAATATGAGTGCATTTATAAAAGAATTTCTAAATAATGTATGGTTGAATTGATGTACTAAATGTAATATGCTTAGTTGTATTCATAATGTAACCAAGCTTCTAAAAGGTATATAACTTGATATTGATATCTGGTTTTTAATCTTTTCTTTCTTAAAATTAAAAAAATTACAGTTTGATAATTTCAAGCATGCATAGGATATATTTTGATCAAACCTGTACCCATTCCCTTCCCCTCAAAATTTTCTCCTGTTCCTCCAGCAGTTTTCCCTTCCAACATTATATGCTCATATATTTTAAAACCCACTCTGTTCACTTGGCACTACCTATATGTGACTGGGTACATGAACACTGGTTAGAACCTAGGCAGACTCTCAGGGGCAACATCTGTGATGAAAACTGTCTACACCTGCAGCCCTGATTGGCAATAAAAACAGCTCTTTATTTAGACAGATATGGTTTTCCAGGTTGGCTAAGTTTAAATATAATTTCTATTCAGTAAGATTGTTAGTACTTTACTTATATAGAAATAAATAAGATGTACTCGAGAAAGACAGCTAGTTGTATTTTATTAAAATAGAATTTTATAAATTTAGCAATATATCTACAAAGCATGACATTAGTGTTTACAGTACATTTTAATATGTACTATAATAATTGTGTTAGTTTTCTTATTTCTAATGGCACATGCTCTTGTTTGGTTGAACATAGATAAAGTACAATCTAGAAATGAGTCAATTTCTGCAAAATCATTTGCAAATCTGACTTTCATGCCATAACAAATTTCATAGCAAGTACTAATGAAAATATGGGAATATGCTTTTTCCTTGGATATTTAAGTCACGAAACATACATAAATATTATTTATAAATGGACACAGCAATGGTTATGCTGATGAAAAGCATTCTTTGTTTCTTTTAACATTTTCACATGAGTAATAAATGTCCTATTATTCAACACATTTAAGTGTCACAATCTTCTATGGTGATTAATTTAACTCATGAATCATTTACTTTATTCATTCAGAATTCCCTAAAAAGGACACAATAAACTAAGTAAAAAGTGATTAAAGCCTCAATATAAAATAGATTTTTAATGCCTAGTTTAAAACTAGAGGAATTGTACAAATTGAAGCATTTAAATTCCTTTCCTTATTTGACTTTGCTGTAGTTTTAGATTTACAAACAGAGAATACAGTGACAATACCTAATACTTTGACTTAAAGAAAATACGTTATGCAAATTTTATGATTTAAAAGCTTAATTATTCTATTGGAACTTTCTATAAATTGAGACACAACATATTCAGTCATTTCACTTAATGTATAATTTCAATCTTTAGAAAGTGATGTATTGTTCTTCGAAGAATTTCATTAAAGCAAAAATCCATTGAGCAAGTAAGATTTGAATACATTGTTGCACAATAAATTAATTTATTTCAACAGCTAAATTCTTTTATCATATTTATATACTTGCCTTTCCAGAGTATTCTATAGGATGGAGAATAATGGAGACAGTAAAGAATGGCTTAGGAAAGAACCCTGTAATTATTACTGAAACAAAATAGATAATGAGTTTTATTTAGACATAACAAGAAGAAAGTAGTTCAATGTCTTTGGGGAAACTATGTAAACGGGATTTATAATTTCATTTATGTGATACCTTTTAACCTCTAAGCTGGGCCTAGGTATAACAGAGAGGGAGATTATTTAATACTTTGACATACTGCTTTATAGTCCTACATCAACTCCACCAATCAATAAAACACAATCTTTTGCAATGTTCCATCTTTATAAAACTGGCCACAATGATAAATGAAAATTTAAGAGGCGTACTCTTTCACTACAAAAAGGTCAAACTAATAAAGTAATGTTATATGAATAACTGCAAAGAGAAGGCTGCATATGTTGATGCAGAACAATAAGCATTGCTCATTATGGTAATTTAAAAGCTAGGGTGGAATTCAAAACCAGTGCACTCGTATTGCAGCATCCGTGAATGACTGAATATTTTCAAAAGTGCACTGTCACAGCTAGCAGATTTCCACCATGAAAAAAAAAATGTCATATTCTTTCATATTCTTAGAGTAAAAGTAAATAATCACAAGTAGTCTATCTAAGTAACTTACTTATCTAAATGAGTTGTTGAATGTTTCACTTAGCTTGAATTAATTTTGTTTTCTTTTTAATTTCCTTTACTTTCCTTACAAAACTCACTTTCATTTTAATTTTAGAGATTCTGTAATTATAAATGACATAGAAATAAATAAACAAGTATTTCTAATGTTAAATAACTTTATTTTCCTATAACTTCTAAATTTACAAACTGGACAGTTGGCCAATGCTTTTACATAATATATAACCCAAATTCCAAACTCCTGATTTTGTACTGCTTACAATTACATTGCTTGTTTGTTTGTTTGTTTTTTCAGTATTTACTGAACATTTACTTTCCGCCAGGTGGGATATAAAGTTCTGGGTATGTATTACATCTTTTTGAAAATTACAATTTTTTTCATCATGGAACATATCTCATATAGAGTAATCTTAGTGAAGTGCACAATCATTTTCACTGATGAATTCAAATACCCTTTCTCCGGAAGCTGTGCAAAGAATATAAAAAGTGGCATTCCTATTTTGCTTTTAAAAAATGCTAAAAGGGGTATCTAAGAGACATAATGAGCAATGTCAACATACTTATATTAGCTGAAGACCAATGAACTACCATTTGAAAACTCCATCAATTCCATATCCTAGACTGAGGGTCCCAGGAACGTGTGTGATGCTTTTAAAATTTGTTTGGTGATAATGTTCAAGAAATATTCAATTTTACTCAGTTAAACAAGCATTTAGGAATATAATCTTAATTTTATTCTCATCTTATTTTTCAACTTCTTATTTCTAGAAGTCTATTTTTTCCGCATTTATATAGTAATGCTCAGGCTTTAACTGAATTCACAATCCCTCTGCCTCAGCTACCCAACGACAGGAAATAAAAAGTGTGAGCTCTCAGATCAGCACTAGTATTGTAGTTAAAAATTTGAACTCCTTCATTCCAATAAAAAAATGCAAAGGAAGGAAGTGATCAAGAATTGGGTCAGTTCAGACTTGGTCCTATTTCTGATTATTGGCATCTCTCTGTATAGCATATAGTTACAGCCAAGGTTCCATCTGGTGAGGCACAGTGTGTGTTCTCAGAGACTGTCCCTACTGTAATCCTTTTATTCGCAGTTACTTTGCTGAGCCTACATGATATCTTTGTTCTTTTCTCTCTGGAGTCTATGTAGAGTTAGAGCCAGAGTCTCCATTCAAGTTCCTTTTGGCCACAAATGTACTTATGGAGAGTGTTACCTGCCTCTAACAGCAGAGTGTAATATCTGTCTATTATGATAACAACCACCAGTGATAATCATGCCCAACATTCATCCTTTCAAAAGATTTATAATATGATGATATTATTCCTTGTTCATGTATTGGATAGAATAATTATATGATCACAAGATTTGTCTCCTCTATCATTTAACCCTACTATATAATTTATAAAACGAAGGCAGAAAAACATTTAGTCTCCATTTACTTCTGCTTTGTGTAAGTAAATATTAACTGGACTCCAGAGAGGTCAAATTTTTATAATATTGTATTAGATGAAGATCACTGAAAAAGAAAAGAGAATAAGAGATAAAGGAATCTCACAACAGTCTTGTGACTGTATTTGGTTACATCGTGATCAGGATCACCTGGGAACCTGTAGGTCAGATGATTACGAATACTTTCAAAGGAAACAAATCTACTCATAAGCTATAGACAATGCTGACACAAAGAATATAAATACTGTATATTGTAATTTCTTCATTATGATACTTGGTTAAAGTAATATTATTGTGATATCCTTACACAGAATAGGAAGCCACTGCACATATGCAAAACTATTTTTCATGTGCCTAGGAGGTGGTACAGCAAAAACACTAAGCCCGGATATCCTATCCAGGCTTCATTTGTAAACCACTAAATATGTCTACTTCAGCAGGAAACTTTTTCTTAACGTGCTCATGATATCACTGGGTATATCTTAAATAAAATGTGATTAGACCAGTGATCCATACAAAAGGCTTAAAGTTATGGGTTGAAAGAATCCAAAAAGAATCAATTAGCAGAGCATTTCAAGCCATTAAAGAACTTGCTAATGACAAAAGGAATTGATCTTCTGATGTAGACCACTTATTTTACTCAATGATTTAAGATAATAAAGGAAAACATTCTAAAATTTAGAAATCATACAGCTATGTCAGAAATAGCTTATGAGAGAGTTTTGAGTGTTCGCCTTTAAATTTATCTATAGATACTAAATCAAAAGACTTGAAATTTAGTTTTTTTAAAGTTAGATATACACAAATCTCTAATATAAACATAAATTAAGAAAAAATGGCTTAGTAGGACTTATGCAAAAAAGTCTGAGAAGTATATTCAACTCCTCACCCCCCAAACACAGAAAAATATTTTAGGACTCGTGGTTATACTTGTAAAATGTTGTACTAATTGTGCTTTACAACAATTTCATAGTCTCATTTCTGATAAATTTATTTCTAGTACTGTACAGAGATAGAAGACATCTTTTAAAAACCCCAAAAGCCCATCCAAAAGCTTGATTAATACCATCAGAAGATATTAGAACACATTGTCTAGAGGCAGAGATATCAAACAAGCTTTAAATCTTTATGTGACTAAAGCAAAAAGCATCAGTGGACATCTTTCTACTGAAAAAAATGTTTTAAAATTAATAGTTTTTGAGATACAAATTTTGAATTGATTAATAGATGAATTTGAATAATATATTCCTCAATATATATTTTGCTGAAGTAAAGCACCATTCAAAATGTGTGTGTGTGTGTGTGTGTGTGTGTGTGTGTGTACATGTGTGTGGATGTGTGCGTGCATGTGTGTGTGCACGTGCATGAGCATATGTGTGCATGAATGCAGTTTGGGGATTCACGGGTATGTGAGTGCAGGTCTGAGCACTCACAGTGTGTGCATTCATGCGTGTATGTGTGTGAGTGTATGTGTGGGTGTGTGTAGACAGGAAAATCTGTGGAAAATGTTTTTCAACCACAGAGGAAATTGGTTTTCATGATTCATGTATTGGTTAACCTTTGTTACAAACTTGAAGAGGTATAGAATCACCAAGGAGACAAAGCCCTGGAAATGTCGGTGAGGAACTGTTTAGATTTGGTTAACTGAAGTGGAAGACATATTCTAATATGGGCAGTCCCATTGCATGGGTTTGGATTCTGGTCTGAATAAAGAGAATCAAGCTGAGCAGCAGCACTCACCACTGTTTCCAATAGAGACAATCTGACAAGCCTCCTTTGGCTTTACTGCCCTAGAACTGTGAAATAAATACTTCCTTTCTCTCTTAAATGATTATGGTCAGGTATTTTATCACAACAATGAGAAAAGAAACTAAAACTACACAATAATCTGGATATATTGTCACGTTATGTTCTGTGAATGGTAGACAGTAAAAATAATTTGGCCTCATTGACATAATAGACTCACATACAGCTTATAATAATTTAATGTATTACTACAAAGGTAAATCTTAAGGATTTAAAGTAAAATTACAATTGTCTAAACAATATTTGTCCATTTCTCCTATAAAATGCACCATAACTCCTTCAGTCTTCCAAACCAGCCACAGTCTAGCCAAGTGACTCACTGAGTCTCACTGAAGCTTACACTTATAACGAAAACTGCCACTGAGATTCTGTCTTCATGTAGCTTTGTTTTCCTTGGCATTTAATTTTTCCAATACTGAAACTCAATGATTCTAATTTTTATTCTGTTTTTGCAGTGTTTGAGTTTCTTTTGAGCTATCACAATTATCCTTAAGACTTTAAGATTCATAAGAATCTAAGTCAACAGATGTCTAATGTAAAGACCAACTATTTGTTTTCTATTCAGTGTCAGAGAGTAGTATGTGTGTGTGTGTGCACGTATGTGACTTTTTGCATGTATATTGTGCTAGTAAGGAACTCCTGTGATGCTAGGCAATCAGTTTACCAACTGAACTACAACATCCTCAGGCATTGAGAACACATTTTACTGAACACTGCCTTTGTATGTCAAAGTAGTCATGGACACCATAAAAATTAAATGAGTATGTTTATCCCCAAAAGATCTTTATTTAAAGAAGTTAAAAATTCAATTTTATGTAATTTTCATCTATGATACCATAATATTATATTTCTAATCACTTACAAATGAAAAAGCATTTCCATTTAAGGGCCATATTAGCAATAATAACACAGTGGATTTTTTCCCAGAGACAGGAACTCAAAGATTTGAGACTTTTGTCCATTTTGAGTACATTAGTGAGTATGTTATTGAAAAAAAGTATTGGGGCAATTTAGTCTATAAAAATAAGTAATAATGTTAATATTTTATACTATAATACTGAGAGCTATATTTTTTTACTTTTACTTTATGCCATAATTCTTATTTCAATTTTCCCTTAGGTTGTGCTTAATCTTAATTCCTATAATCACTTACAAAATATAAACATCTTTATTCAGCATGTAGATAATCCTTCATGTTACTCTTTTCTCTTCAGAAGCCATTTCTTCTCAGAGGGGGCTAAATCGTTGGTGTTTAACATTCCACTTTCAACTGGCCTTCACATTTAGAATCTTGTCAAGCAAATCAACTCACGGGCACTATTCTAATTACCCACAGGGGCCCATTATGTTCAATGTGACACCGCAGTCAGCCATTTTCTTTGGGAAATATAAAACTTCCCTAAACTACATTTAATTAACATGAGCAAAGTAAGTTTACTAAACAAGATTTGAGCTATGGGGTATACTAATATCAAACTCAGATGCTTTGGTTATTAACTTGGAACCTGGTCCTGTCACTTAGCATATCAGTATTTTAAATGCAAAATGCATGCTGTCTGTTAAGGAGCACTATGCAGATGAGTTTTTCAGTTGGTCTTCCTTTTGACAGTGCAGTGGGAACTATCTGCTCTTTGTAATTAATCTCAACTAGAGCAATGTTTCCCGTGTCCTTGTTTCCATCATGATTTGTACCATGATCCAGAACTTCCTCATCTTTATCTGTTGCCAAATTTCTGAAACGATTTTTCCCAAGAGATTAAGAAGTGGATTATCAATATAATTTAGTAGGTGTTGTATGAGTTTGAAGACATAATACTCCCTTACTTTCTATTCCCTTTTGGATATTTCCTTCCTTCATAGATCTTCTATCTCTGAATGCTGGAACTTGCCCTAAGAAACCACATAGATATTTCTCAATTCCCATCAATATAGTTATTAGTTAATATTTAAAGCCACTCCCAGAAGAAAATTAACATCTTCCTCCTACTTACCTCAACTTAAACAGCCATGGAGATATTAAAAGCTGCTTCCATATTTTAATTAACATGAGTTGCAGCATAGACATTTTTTTAACATGTGCATATGAAAAAGAGTAGTAAGTCAAATGTCCTGATATTCCTCTGTGCTTTTGAGTTCAGAATTTATAAGGCATAACCTCCCAACTTGCAATTTTAAACTACAAAAATCTGTGCTCTAGATATTTTATTGATGTAAATCTTGTCTAGATGAGAAGTTACAGGATGCTCAGATTTGAAAGTTATATAAGTATATTAAAGGATTCTGAGTGATTTTTTATTGTGAATAATCAAATTGTTTTAAGACACTATTTTTAATTACGTTTACAAATAAATGTGTGGGGGGTCTGTGTACATGCAAGTACAAGGTCTTCTAGAGTACACAAGAGAGTGTTAGGTCTCATAAATATGGAGTAACAGGCAATTGTAAGCCACCTGATATGGTGGAACCAAACTCAGGTTCTCTGGAAGATCAGTACATTCTCTTAACACTTAAGCCATCCCTCAAGCCCAGACATCTCATGATTGAAACTTAAAAAAATACATTAAAGTAGCATCCAAGACAAGGATAAGAAGATGTCTGCACTTAAAATTACTTAAAATATTGCTTCAGTGAGATTGTATATCATATTCTTAGTGGTAAAAATTTTCCACAATAATAACTTTAATAATGCCAGGACACCTTGATTAATAAATTGTTCTGTAACACAGGGTTCTCTAATGCCATTATGGTTGAAAAAGGAGTTTTAGATAATGTTCTTCCAAGTTTCCTCTTTCCAAGAGGAAAATGTGACACTCACAGGCTTTCTCCTAGGGAGTAATTTTTAGTCTTTGATCTTGGTGTTTTGTTATGTGATTTGATTTCTCTCTTTATTTGATAATTATGCTTCATAAATGATATGAGACACACTTCATTATTAAGAGAAACGTCTTCTTATAAGGAAAACAAACCTGTTTTGACACTAAATAAATTATTTCAAACATGTTTCCAGTATTTATATACATATACATATATATATTTTTTTAATTTTTGAGAAAATATTACACTCAGTAGTAGTCCCTGCTAGCCAGTAGCACATTGTCTCCTGTCTCAGTTTTCAACACACTGTAATTACAACTGTATGCCACTTCATCTCAGTAGTACAAATAATTTTTATATAGAACATACTCAAAATCTTCCCTGGATTCAAGTGCATTATATTTCAGAAAAACATAGCTAATTATTTTATTAATGAAATTCATGTAACAAGAAGTATACTTTATTTAGTTTAAAAATTATCTATTCTTAGAGCTTTTTTATATTTCTTATTCCTCACCAATCTCGTAGCCTCAATCTAAATACATGGTGTAAAATAATAAAAAACAAATTTATATTAAATATCACATGTGTACATATATTTAAATGAATATATATATATATTTATATCATGGAGTGAATACATACAAGAAATGTATAGTATACACATGCATAGAGTTCACATAATAATTGCACTTCTCTATATGTAGGATATTTTAAAATTTATAAACACTCAACTGTATTGCTTTACATTATTTAGACAATTCATCCATATAGTATCATTCATATTTTAAATGTTGACTATAATGAGAAGATTAATTTACATGTCCTGTGTGTCACATCTAATAGGTGGCAGAATTTAGCTCTACATGTGTATGGTTCTCCATAACTAAAGGCTTATAACACCATAGACAGAGCTACATGCAAATGTCTCTGCATTCAAGAGCCATGATCAATTGAACTATATAATTTACTTCTCTATGTTCTTTCTATTATGCAACAACTTAAAAACAGTTTGAGCTGGTATAAATATTGTAGCCTTTAATTATTTATTTGTATTTTTTTTCTCACATTTGCTATTCTTTATATTTTAGGAATGAGATTTAATTATGGGGATAGCAAGCAAACTAAGAGATGGTAATTTAAGATGAACATTCTATAACAACATCACGATGAAACAGCTACCTTAATAACAGATGTCTCCACCCTGGATGGAGGACTCTGAACTTGTGCTGCTGCTGCCATATTTGCAATGGTGCTAAGGTGGTTCATCTGGCTCATTGCCATGGTGACAGACGCTGGAGGTAGGCTGACAGGAATTAGAGGGTGGGGCATCATCATAAAAGGGAGTTCCAGTCCTGAAAACAGAATACACACAGATTATCATTGCTGTGTTTTGGTTAAAATCATAAATGACACATCATTAAGAGGTAAAACATTGAAAAATATTCTAATAGTGATAGTCAAAGAAAAACAAGTTTACTTCATTGCATACAGTAATATTCACTCATGACTTATGGAAATTAAGCTTAAAGCTAACTAGTTTGGTACCATTATAAATCAGATCATTTTTTTATGTGTTTAATGCAAATATTCTGTTCTTGGCTTTACTATTTCTCTGGGATATGTAACCACTTAGAGACATGCTACAGTTTTCATTAATTGACTGTGTGAATGCATTGTATCTTTTTTTTTATTATGCTGCTAATCATTAAAAAAAGAATTTTTAAAACTATCACTTTTAGTGCTAAAAATTGCCATCGTACCATTTGGCAGCAGGTGGCTGTGCTGAAGATGGTTGAGAGGATGACTAACTGGAAGGCTACACGCTGCAGGCATACGGGCATGTGTAACAGGAGCCTGAGATCCCTGGGATGGGGAAGAGTGCAGTCTTTCCTTATCCCAAGAACCACCATTGCTGCCTGTGGGGAATGAATATAAATTATTTGGCTATAGTATTAATCCAAGTCATCCAAACACTGATTTGAAATGAGATCTGAAAAGGTTTAATGTTGGGGAATTAGCAAATGGGTTTAAAGGGAAATAAGTTGAAGGAAGAAGACCTTTTCTGAACTGAGCTTTCTCTTTCTCTTTTTGTTTTTGTTTTTTTCTTAGACAGGTTGTCAGATTTCAGCAAAGTAATATATTTGAAACATTTAACATACTTACAAAGTCTAATCCTCATTGAACTATCCAGCTTACTATTAAATTGTCTTCTCTATATAACTAAATAATTCCTCCTTGGAAACAAAGTAGAATGGAGATTATAAAATGCAAAGTTACCTTTTAGAAAATAGTAACTGCATCAACATTTAGAGTTAAAATGAATGACAATTCAATCACAAGTACAAAAAAATAGATTCTGAGATTATAACTTGGTTAAGCATTTAACAGAGAACATAAAATGTCACTTTATGAAACATGAAAATATCAAAGCTAAATACCACAGGTGTGTAACTGAGTAGATCACTTGGTTTCAAACAAAGAGAAATGTAAATTTTGGATTGTAACAGTACCACTGTCAAAGTTAACTGTTCATTGGAGGACAGACACTTCAATATTCAGGACAATGTCAGTATCATCTAGGTCTTGAGATTCTATCTAAGGATTCCTTAGAAGGAATTCATAAATCATGTCTTTAATTTCATTTAGTAACATTAATGCATTCCTTTAGAAGATTTTAAAACAAAATTATCCATTTAACTTTTTTGTAACCTTATGAGTTTATTTTAAAATAAATGAGACTATCATAAAGATGGAAACAGCAAAGTTGGTAAAATACCAATTTAATGCTTTAGCTCTACTAAAAGCCTTGCTGTAAAATCTCTACGACATAGTTTTCAATGAAGACTACTTACTTACTGCCATGATATTTTTCCTTTACTTCATGAAGACAGTTAAGGTTCAATATAAATTCAAACTCATTAGCTCAATACTGTCTGGATCTCAGAGTAAATTGTTCAGAAGAGGGTAATGAAAACTCAATTCGAATTCTTCAGCAATCAAACAAAGCAATTTTATTAAACAATGAAAAGAATCAATTAAAATGGATATCTTTATTATCTTTATTATTTTACAAGAAACCATGACAGCTTTTAGTTTAAAAAAAGTTTATAGCTTCATACAGAAATGACTCATATAAAAGATATTTCTCCAAACTGCTCCCACACTCTGATACAAAAGTTCAATTTCATATTCAAGAATTTTATATACCTTATTTCTCTACTCCTGACTTTTTGACATTTATTCCAGGGAAGTGGGAAATAATTGTGAAAATGTGCATTTTTCAAATGCATTCTGTCAAGAGAATACTAAGTGGCTGGGGGTGGGGATGATGGAAAATGCCTTTAATCCTAGCACTCTGGAGGCTGAACAGGCAGATCTCTGAATTGAGGCCAGCCTGGTCTACAGAGTTGCCAGAAAGCCAGGGATACACAGAGACCTGTGACTCTAAAAACCACACACACAAAGAATACTACAGTAAAACACTTCAAGTAATCTCAGTTTGATTTGTTTTATCAAACTACATGCAAATATATTATATGCTGAACACATCACAAACACAAATGTTGAGATAACAAGTTTAAAGGGCAAACAGTAACTTAAACTCTGAGTGACTGGCTGTGCAAAAGATAACACCTATTTTTTCTGCCTCGCCAGCACCCCAGTGTGTCAGTTTCTTAGTATGGGGAACTGTCACGTAAGCATTTTCCATGGGAAATTTCTAATGCTACACTGAATTTCTCACGACATAGAAGGCTCATCGCCATCACCACCAATCATCATTTGTTAAATACTCATGATGTTAGCTCATTTAGGTAATAAATAGAGCAAACAATTAAGAACTAAGTCTGATGAAAAATATACAATATATATCCAAGTCAGCTGTAAGTGATTTTTGCATTATTTATAGTGTAAGCCTTCTCCATTAGAGTGAACAAATGAGAAATGAAAACGAGCTGCTTCCAAATGAGACATGCCTACAATTAGTAAAAGGATAATATCAAGTGTTTTCATTTTATACAATATCTAATCACACTATAAGGTAATAATATATATATACATAAATATAAATATATATAATATACTTTGCATACACATTTAACATACATCACATATATGTATACATATACATGTACATATATATAGATACATAAATATATAGATACGAAAATATATATATACTTTATATACACATTAACATACATCCAAAATACTTAAAATTCATAATTCATATAAATTAGATTTTAGTTAAAATACAATTACATCATATTGTCCTTCTTTTTGCTCCCTTCCAACTCCTCTTCCTCACACTTTTCAGTGCCTCCACATCTCAAGTTGATAACCTCTTACTTCTTATTATTAAAAATGTGTGTGCACAAATATATATGAATACAGCATACTGAGTTCATGTTTGTTATTTGTAGTATATGTTTTCAAGGCTGACAATTCTGCTTTGTGGAGTTCTACCCCTAGACAGCTAACGACTACCGAGAGGAGGAAAATTAGCAGGATGAGTTTTGAATAGAGTACACTCAAAATAATCCAACATAGGTTATGGTGATCTATAAAAACTTCTTTAAATTATCATAGATTAAAAATGCTAAAAGTATATCCGAATATTATTATCCTTTATACCTAGGTGACATGTAATGAGTTGCTCTGATTTTTCACAGGCTGACCTGATAAAGGAGACCAATCTCAATGGGACTAGCAGTCACACCACTGCTTAATGAGTGACAGTGATAGACTACGACAGGAACCTGACATTGTCAAGATTAGTTTACAATGAAAATAATGTCAAGAGTGGGTGCTTACTTCATACCATTGGAGACCACTTAGGAAGATGTCAGCTCCATCCAACAATGAAAACATGGCTACTAAGTAAAAGCAAATACTAGTCACGTGTTAAGTAAAAGCAAATAGTAGTCACATGTGCCACAGACATTCAGATGTTACTTCACAGATGGGAAAAAATACATAAGTGATCTCTCTCTCTCTCCCTCTCCCTCTCCCTCTCCCTCTCCCTCTCCCTCTCCCTCTCCCTCTCCCACTCCCACTCCCTCTCCCTCTCTCTCTCCCACTCCCTCTCCCTGTCCCTTCTTATTTACCAGCTGAGTCCATTTCATCAACACACTAATGCTGTAATCTTCTGGAGTTTTCTTTAGATACAATGATACAACTTTCTTTAGATACAATGATAATGAGCAATTTGCTGCCTTTAATATTTACCAGCCTAGTTGACAAAGGGTAACTATATAATAGACATCAACAGAGTACAGTGTATGCTTGGGAACATAATTAGTTAAGGGCGTTCTCTAAACTGGATCAGTTTTGTTCTTTCAGTGAGGTTAGGGATTAAACTTGGTGCCTGTGCTTTCTTCACTTGTGTTATACCACTGAGCTACATCCCCACTATATGGCAACATCCATATGGCCCTATTTACTAAAACACACAGCATTTCATTCTGAGACTTTTTGGAAAGTCATGAAAAACAGAAACAGCATTAAGAAATTTAAAATAGAGAAGGATTATAATTTTAAATAACTTGCAATTTGAACTCATGAGAACTATTAGAATGAACTACTTTACACTGAATGTAGTTCCTCACAGACTCTCCCTTCTGCATATCTAACTCCAGAAAGTTTTGATTCAACTGAAAATAAAAGAAGTATAGCATTGCTATCAAGATAAAAGATTAAGTAGTATATGTGCAGAAGAAAGGGGTAATTATAGCAAAGAACACTTTGCTTTTTGATGCTATTCTGTCTTAAGACTCATTAACACCACACTGTCACTGTTAACCAGATGAAACAGATTCCTAAAACAAAGCAAAGCAAATCTAGGCCAATGCTGGTAAACACTTCCATAGAATTCAATACAGAGATAGATAGAGTTACTAAATTCTTTTGTATTTATTAAACATCAGAATCTTGTTAATATCTTTGTTAGGCTGATTGTAAGGAAGAATCAAATGATTTTCATCCCTTGGAAATAATGTTGAAAATAAATTCATTAATTTCCACAGTTCAATTAGACTCTGGTGCAGATGATGACATAGAAAGGACTCTACCAGGTACATGTGTAAGTTGTCAATGTAAAATATCATCATACAGTTCCTCAAACTGAAGTATTTTATTATGATGTAGCTATATATCTTCTAGCTTTTATAACTACAAGTGTCATGGAATTTCTTCTTTTCCTGCTTTAGTGTGGACTATTTCCATTAAGCTAACAAAAGAGATAGTTATTATTCTCTCCAGTGGTTTTATAATTTCCCTATGGCTTTGCCATCATAGTAAATAATAGTGAAAATTGTATTCCCTATAATTTTTCTAACAAATGTCATGGCATACAACAATAGGTTTATGTTCATGTGTAAATATTGGCCAAGAAAAAATTGAAACCGTTTGCAACTATTACTTTATACAAAAATTTGAAATTTTAAAAATAGGGTTTTTTTTCTTAAAATAATTATCTAAAGAGTGTAATCCCCTTCAAGAAGGAATTACATGCTCCTAGGAGTGATACTGATATATTTTGCATGTATGCCTCTCGAGGTTAATTTATCTCCCTTATAGACCATATTGAAACTCAATGAAAGAATTATATTACCAGTCAGTTGTCTAAGCCAGAAGCAGAGGGATGATCCTTATCTCCTCCTTTCTTACTTACCATTGATGTTCAATTCCTTTTTATGTCTGGTGGATTGCATCTGTGTAATTTATCTCTACTCTTTCTATCTGCGCTGTTCTAATCAGTTTGAAAGAGCAAAAGTTTGTACTGTAATGTACAAATCTTAACACAGTCACTCCCTACTTAGGAGTCTTTAATGGTTTGCCATTTATAAGGAAAAATGTTCAAAATTTAGGAGCTTGTGTAAGTGTGATATGGTTGGCTTGTGTTTCCCCATTATCATACTGGCCTTAGCATTTAAGAAGATAAAATCATCTTGTAGGCCATTCTTCTTAGAAAAACTATAAACATGATCGATCTTAATACTTACACTAGCAAAGCCCAGTGTGTAGATAGAATACAAATGACAAATGCAAATGGAGTATGATCTTAAACAAATTTATTTTTACATGTAAATAAAGTTAAAAATATAAAATATAGGGTATCTATATGACTGTTTTGAAACAAACTTGATTTATATAAAAATGGAAACAAAGTTAGTAGAAATGCAAATGATGTCCTGGGATACAGATTAACAAAAGAAGCAAGGTATCTTTAATGATACAATAGTGATGCCTATGATGATATCTGATGGGTGGTATGGGGTTTCCATTTAATAGGCTTTATACTAAGCTTGTACATGCAACTATCCAAATGAATTTTCTTAAGATCTCATATGTAGTCCTGACTGGCCTACAATTCACAGAGATCCAAGTGCTAGTACTAGGACTAAAGACATGTACCATCATCATACCTGTCCTTATACCAAAAACAAGAATAACAAAATCATGAGCAATCCTAAAGTAAACATATTAACAGTGATGTTATAAAAATATTAAACTTGACCTGGAATTTGATTCCCAGTATTATGAAATCATAGCAGAAACTATTAAAAATATTAATCACCTTTGTGAAAAAGAAAAATGTGAATTAAAAATCAGTTTAATTTGGATTGGTTGAATAGGACTTCAATATAGATTAATTTCCAGTAGTTAGAAATATGAAACTAAAATCTGAGAGAGAAACAGATGTTCAGAGAGAGAATTAGGAATTACTCACAGAATAATTTCCAAATATGTCAGAATGAGTATGTTTGTTTTTATTCTGGAGAAGCTAATAAAGCTTAAATAGTTGTGCCTGGTTCTCACAATGCAATAGAAGCTATAAGTTAGAGTAAATTATTAACAATAAGGGATGTGTTGTCGAATCTTATAATATCCATGTTTCCCTACTTCTTCTAATGAAAGATTTTTTTTATTTAATAAGACAATCAACATAAATACATGAACATCTTATATTTAGTGGATCTTCAATTAACACTAAATTAGTCAATGCAATGCATGCCGATTAGACTTAAAAGTTTAGTAATCTTAACTACTACATAAAGTAGTCAGACTAAATAGAGACAATATATAAACCACACAACTAAATTTGTCTTGATAGAGTGCCATTAATCCAACGTGTAACATAGTATTTAGTCATTCTATCCAGTAACTAAAAGGTTCCACCTTAAGAATATTATGGAGATGGTAAGCTTTATGTGGAGAGGTTACATGTGACAGAGAGGAATTCAACACATTTGCAGGACTACTGAAATATTATCAGAGTCTAGTGTAGGTTACACATAGGGGACAGACTTGTTGAAAGCTACTGTTTATAGGAAACAAAAGCATTCAGCCAATAGTTTCTATTATACATTCTGAAGACATGCTCCCCATTTTCATCAGCTTCTGATGGGCAGGCAGGCAAGTGGATTTTCAAGGTCAAAATGACCAATGCAATTTCAGTCCCTGGCAACAGGAAAACACTTAAGAAGATTGCAAATTAAATGGATAATTTTCAACTTGAGAATAAGACTCTCAATTTTATCTCAGGAGTATATGTTCTCAATATGCTTTTGTAGACCTCAACTGAAATGTGAAGGAGAATAAGATAAAGGGTTTGAAAATATTTAAACTAGAATTAATTTTCTAGCAGTGGCAATACCCATATGTCAGTATAAAGTAAGATTTAAATATATCATATATTATTTTACAATTAACTGGTTATACTAACCATAATGTGAAGAATGGATGGTGTAAGGAAGGATGCAAACTGCCTAAGGCCACACACTGACTCACTGTCCAGAGCCAAACTCTAAATCACACATTGATGGATTTAAAGGCCAATAAAAAAAATAAACAATGAAAAACTATCCACAAAATTAACATCTGGCTAAGTCAGTCATATTTTTCAAAACTTCAACAGTTTTCCACCATAGTATTCTAAAGAAAAATGCCACAGTAGACATGGTGGTCCAGATTTGTAATCACAGTGCTTGAAAGGCTGAGACAGTAGAACCAAAGGTTTGAGACACCCTAAGCCACATAGTGAATTCAGAGCCAGCCCTGTTTACACAGCAAAATCATGTATATAAAAAACAGAATAAACAGGGAAGGACTAAAATTTTTAAGTATCTTCAATGAAATAAAATAGCTTTTATGCAAGTTATCATTACCTATACTAACAATAGTTATAAAGAAAGCTAATATATTTTAAATATTTTATTTGAGTGTAAGGAGAAGTATTCATATGAAAATATGAGTGTATTCTTATAGGAACCCTAATTATTTAATAATTAATAACTACTTGTGAAAATGAACACTTTATAGAAAAAAAAATGTGACCTTTTCTCCATGTGATCACAAAATTTGTCCTAATTTCACTATTTTGTTAAAAAAGCACCTTTTTTTACAATCGGTTGGTTCTAGAACCCACATGTTCTTACTTCCTCATATCAGAGGCTGCAATAGAAGCAGACACTTCCTTTTATCTGAACCTGGCTTAAAAATAGAAGCCACCAGGGCTAATATACATCATTAAATGTTATTTGCTGGATATTATTGCTTTATTATTACCCTGAATGCTATTACTTTCCATTGGTGGTTACATCAAATTTTGAATCATTGCTTCATGTATTCCAGACTAGTTTCTAACTTGCTGTGGAGACAGGGGTGTCCCTCAACTTCTGATCCTCTTGTTAATACCTCCCAATTGCTAAGTTTACATGTATGTGCCAATGCACCTGTTTCATATGATGCTAGGGTCCAAACCAGTGACCTGTATAAATTAAACAAGTACTCTAACAAGTGAGCTATGTAGCCAAAGCAAATGTTTCTCTTAACTAAAACCACTTCAAAAATCTTTTATTATCTCAACAACTATATAAAAAGCAAGAGCTTTTAAGGAAAGTTATACTTGGGAACATCTTATGGTTAAAAATAATCTGTCCAGAAATTGTCTTTTTTTTTCTTGTTGCATTTTGAAATTTGTTCTCTGAGCTTTCCAAACAGATTTTGACAGTAAAACATATGGAGTATATTTCATATGTTAGTTAAATATCTTTGAACCACCTCACAAAGATATATAATCGTGTTATAGTCACCAGTAAATGATTATAGAAAATAATTTGACCTTACTGTCTCATTATTAAAAATACAAGTTTGTGTGCTTTCCATATATCTATTTACCCTTCCACTGACTCAAAAAAAGTATTATTAATAAGAATATAAGAAGGCTTAAGTATATAAGACTTTGTTGTTATTATAGTGGGGACTTTTACCCAGGACCTCATGTATGCTAGCTATATACTATACCGATGTATTATACCCTAAAACCCAAGGCCCAAGTATTTTCAATTATGTCAAATATCAATGTGTAGAAAAACTGCTGCAAATTGTTTTATTACTATTAACATATTTTTATATCAGAATGAAAAGTAAGTGGCTTTGATAAATTTAAATTATTCTTATATAATTTATTTAATTTTATTTTAATGTGCATTGATGTGAAGGAATCAGATCCCCTGGAACTGGAGTTACAGACAGTTGTGAGCTGCCATGTAGTTGCTGGGAATTGAGCCTGGGTCCTCTAGAAGAGCAGCCAGTACTCTTAACCACTGAGCCATCTCTCCAACCCCAAATTTACACTCTTGTTTATCCAAATTCTAAGTAATCCCTTAATTTTGAAATTCTTGGTAATGAAATGGAAAAAAAAAAACCAACATACAAGTCAATGAACAAGAAATGTATGTGAAGTCACTAAATAGCACACAATTCTGCAATTACCTGATCAAAGCTACACCACAAGATATACAATTTAACCATTCATATGTTCCTTATTGGCATATGCTAGATATCAAGTGGAGAGCCAGGAATTGTGTAAACACTAGACTGATCCAGGAAGATAATGCAGATGATAAGAAATATACTGATTAGAGTGGAGACAGTAGGTAAAGTCCAAGCCCTGTAAGCATAGGACTGGGCTTTGTTCTCAGATACCTTTTTGTTGTTTTATTATTACCTCTTTATACATCCATCCATCTATCTGTCTATCATCTATCCATCATCTATCTATGTATCTATCTATCTATCTATCTATCTATCTATCTATCTATCTATCTATGTATCTATCTATCTATCTATCTATCTATCTATCTATCTATCTATCTGAAGTTTACACAATGTATTCTGAGCACAGTTATCCCTTCTCTATCTTTTCTCAGACCCTCCCCACCTGTCACCCATCTACTCCATGCCTTCTTTCTCTCTCTTTAGGAAACAGTGATCCCAATACCCACTTAAATGACCAACCAGTACATCAGCCTGCTAACAATCCCAGAGCCTGTGAGGAAAAAGTGGGTTTTATTTGAGGTAATCTGCCTACCTTGAGTAACCAAAATGGAAAGTTAGAGACCTTACCTAAATATATAAGATGGAAAATAATTGAGTGAGACAGGAAGCATCAACCTCTGGCCTCTATATACATGTGTTCATACCTATCCATGCACTTGAAGACATGGACACACCCACATTTCAGCATGCATACACAACACACATGCATACATACACACACATGCAAAGAAATATCAGTATGTTTTATAAAATAAAATAAAGTTGCATTGTATCCTATCTGAGATAAACAGATTTTTGTGTATGTGTATATTACATGAACATGAACATGTGTAGAAAACATTTTCTAAACAGTGCAAAGAAGATCTTTGCCAATGCGATTGTACAGCATTGTCACTTACCTAATAGGAGGAAGAAATGAGGTTCTGCATGTTTAAATATTAAAGATCACATACATCTGTAGGAGAATGGGTGGCTTTAGGAATATATTGGGCTGATCATTGTCCCTAAATCTTTTCTATTGCAGGTTAGAGCTCATAGAAATGTGCAGCCTGGGCAATGTGTCAAAGATATACAGAAATGGTGGTTCTGGATGATAGCGGGAAATGCCAGTGAATGGAGGAACAAACACATATTAGGAAAGCATCAGAAGTCAGGGTGAGGTGGGCAAGGGCCAGATTATGAAAGCTCTCAGGTGTCAGGATGATGAGTTTGGTCATCATCTTAGGCAGAAGAGAGAGATGATTAAAGTGATGGATCAGATAGTCAGACGAGGAAGAGACTCATCACGAGGAACTCAGGAGCGACCATCCCAAATTCTGGCTCCCACCACATTGTCCTTGATATGACCAGGGCACAATTCCTGAATCTCATATTTCATTCTACTGGAAAATGACAAAATGGAAAAAAAATATTTTTTTTCACCACTACTGCTTTCTAACAAGATGAAAAACAAATTGGCTTTCTCAGCAAGACATGACTAGGTTCTGCTAGATGATGCAAGAGATACTCGTTCTTTTCAAGGCTCTCCTGGCTTACAAACTATTTACTGAAAGGTAGTAGGATTTGCTTTGTTTTTAAATAAAAGGGAAACAAGCTGGATTTCATTTGGGGGCTTTCTTATAAAGAGACACTCTTTCCAGATAGATGGCAAAAGCTTTCCAGAGACTAAGTCTAAAATGAATAGGTCTTATTAAAAACACAAAAAGCTATGATGTTTTATAGATCCAGCAGGGTAGATTTTTAGACTTTCCCTAAGGGTCAAAATTGTAGATGATAAATTGAGACTACTCTTTCAAAATTCAGGATTTAATACTAAAGTTTATTAAATGTAACAAGATAAACTTTAATCTTTGTATAGAAAATTTAAATCTGAAGTGTACTTTAACACTGTTATTTCTATTCAATCCAGACCACATACAACTGTCTTACAGCATCTCAAGTAATGTTTATTTTCCAGAATGTTATGCAAATCAGCAGAGAGCAAAATAATGGTTACTACTTTGACCATGGAAAATATGTACCTGTAAAATAACCATGACGGCCTTCTGGCCTAATTTTCAATTTGATACCACTCCTTGCAGTTCCCAACCTTTACACTAAAAAATTCCCAAGGCAATTTCTCAAAAATGACCATTTATTATTTCATGTAGCTGTTAGTTTTTAAGTGATCCTACAATAATCTTAGTTTCAATTCTACGTATAATTGTATGTGATATGACCTATAAGAATTGTAAATTGAAAAAAATACAGATTAAGGGACCTAATTGTTTTTTTCATCCCAATATATATATATATATATATATATATATATATATATATATATATATACATGCACCTTCATTCTGCCTATGTAGACATTTAGCTTTCTTATCAAAACCTTTACATGATAATGTTATTATAAGTTAACTACATATAGTATACAACACAATATTCTTTTTAATATTTATGAAATATTTGCTAAAGAAAACAATCTACTGTAGTGTATTTTGTTTTCAAACCCTCGAAGTTTTAAGTTAGTTTCTATTACTCTCTGAAAGTGTTAATTCTTAGTACCATTTAGTGTGAAAATAAATTTTTAAGCAGCTTACTACACATAGACTATTTTAAAAATTGAAACCCACCAGAATGGCAAATGTCATTTCTTCCGCAACTACAAAATGCATGTGCCAAGTGTTTTATCCAAATTATCTTAATGAATAAATGAGTTTGTCCTTTATGTATAAAATATAGTTTGGATTTGTGACAGAAGATTTTAATAATAAATGAATTTTAGGTTTGCTCCAATGTACTCAATAAAGTATGATTAATTTGGTTTTTCAAAAATGCAAACTAGACATTACTATATTACTTTGCAAAATGCACAGCTTGCAACATTATTGTCTCAGTGGGATCTTAAATTGAATTGTAAAAATGTGTCTTATTTCCAGTTTGATTTATGTAAGAGATAGCAGTGAATATGTTTCTTTTGAAGTTTGATTGCTTTGTGTGAAGAAAAACCAAAAGCTAAAATTTACTATATTTCATTAAAATACAAATCAAACTTTTCAGATATGTAAAATGTTACTGAAATAAAATATTACCACAAAAGAAAGGTACCACATTTTCAAGGAGCAACTTTTTGAAGTTCCTACTATGACAGATGATACAACACATTTCTGACATTTTCTGTGATTTTTATTATGATATTTCACATAATTACTAAACCATGTTTTTCTCCAAAAAAGCTTCCCCGTGCCCTGAGAATTAATCTATGATACCATTTAACTTGGCTTTTTGAAGTAAATATCACCAGATAAAAGCCAGCTGGATGTGAATAATAGGGCCCTTGAATGAATGTATTAGTGTTTGAAAAAGAGAAGACAAATCTTCTAAAAAGATTAATTTCCATTAAAATGATAGCTCCCAGATCTACAAAAGAATAAATTCAAAAACATAATAAACTCTCAGAAAGAAAGGTAGATTAAAGTACAAGCTGTAGCACCTTGCTCCCACAGCTGTTGCGTAGCAGCAATTCTGTATCAATTACATTTGCTTGGTCCTGTAGGGCTCTTCAAAGCCTCCAGTGAAAAGCCTGAATGTAGAATAGTGTGACACCATAAGTAATACCTTCAGTGATTCATTTCGATTCAACATCACGTTCAGTCTGATCTTATTCTCAATATTTACTGTCTGGGAGATGCTAAAAAGATGTTCCTGGGAGCCTATGAATCCTCTTGGAACAGTTTTTGCTCCTTCACTTATTAAAGATTTGCATATGAGTTTTTCTTTGTGATGAAATTATTGCAGCTTTATCACGCTGACATCAGGTCCTGACATCATCACATGAAAAGGCAGAAGCTGATCAATGGACTTTTATTTTCAATATCCTGCTTAAAAACACATCTCCTGAAAGCAGCTATTCATTCTGTTCACATAACTTACCTACTTCAGCTTCTACAACTGCTAATAAGGTGTGACCATTCACACACTACTGTCAAGGTAAAATGTACTCTTCCATCTTGAACTGCTCCTATTCTATTATCCGGTATAAACAAATGGAAGATAAGCTTGTGATTGTATTTTGCTTGTTTTAATTATAGGAAAATGCAAATTTGCTTAAGAGAACAAGCATAAAATTTACATATTTATATCCTATATTTGTTAATATGTATTTTTGCATGCATGTGTAAAATATAATACATTCTGTTCATATTCTTACACCTCTCCCAAATCTTCTCAGAACTCTACCCACTAACCATTAAACTTTGTATTTTTCTCTCTCTTAAAAATAAAAGAAAAGCCAGCTGGTGGTGGTGTACACCTTTAATCCCAACAACCAGATGCAGAGGCAGGCAGATCTCTGTGAGCTCAAGGCCAGCCTGTGGTATAAGTGAGTTCCAGTATAGCCAGATTTACAACAGAGAAGTGCTGTCTTGAAAAAAACAAAAACAAACAGAAAAAAATGAAGAAGGAAAGAAAATCTAACATTTAACCAAAACAGAAGAAAGCACAAAGAAGCATACACACACACACACACACACACACACACACACACACACACACACACAAATATACATACCATGGAGACCAATTTTTTCTTCCCTAGCATCTATTAGTAGCAAATAGTTTCTTGTTAAAAAATGTGACCTTGCGACCAGTTCCTCTTTTCTCAAATTTTTATATGATAAATATATAGGAAAAGGTAAATAAATAAACAGGATGATGTGATTATTTCAATTTTGAAGTAGTTTATTTTTTGAAGTAGTAAATAAGACTAAAAAGTGGGAGAAGAGGCTTATAGTTCAACCAAAACAATTATAAACGAAGTCTTAACTAAATAAAATTAAGATATAGATATGTTAATCACATTTTGACAATAATTGTATTGTGTGAAAATATATAAAATTTTATTTTCTCTGTCTTCCTCCTTTCTACTGTTCCTTTTGGAATATATCATGTCAAAGAACAATGCCTAAGAAAGCTGTTCCCAGTAATTACAAAAATGTTCATTTAGACTTAGTCAGTTAAATATCTGGTCCATAAAATATAAGTATGTATAAATACATGTTTTATCTATAAATACATAAAATATATCACCATTATTAGCAAAATACCACTTATCACTACTTGTGAATAGTATAGAGGGTGTGTGTGAGTGTGTGTGTGCCTGTGTGTTGTGTGTGTGTGTGTGTGTTAGTCCATGATGAATGTCTCGGTTCTCTGCACTCATATTAGACACTAAATGGTTCTGGCAATTTTAATAGTAATTTTAGAATTTCTTTATTATACTTCTTCAAAAAAGCTGCTTTTAGTTAAAACATAAAAACAGTAGCTACATGACTTCTTCTGCAAACATAACTGCCATTCCATTAAGGAAATGGTGCACCAAACAGTAAATAGTGGCCTCCAGGGAAATGTAAGTATTGATTTTATTACTGAGTTGGTTGGTTGGCATTTGCAATTGTCAAGTCTCATTTTGGAGCATGCTTTAAGTATCTTTAAAAGTGTAAGGAAAGAAGAAATATTAATTGGAAAAATGTTGGCAATTATTCTATGTAAGCTTAAAATATCATTTGAGATTGCTTCTTTTCTGCTTCTGGTGGCCTGCATTTTAAAAATGAATTATATTTTCATGTACAGAGTGAATAAATGACCAGATCATTTTCATTAAGTCGAATTACAGACTCATTTTATGTGCTGTATATCATGAGTTTGTTCCAGGAGTGAAGTTAATCACTACAAAAATGTGAAAAATTGTTACAAAGTTCTTTAATCTGGTTTGGGAATTTTGTTCTGAATTCTTTAATATTTAATTTTTGATTCATCTCAGGAAACCTAAAATGATCAGGAAACTAAACACAAATCTAAAAATTTTATCATATTGATATAAATATCAAGTAAAAGCCTCATTCAACATAAGTCTCAAATGCTACAAAAAGAACAAAATTGTCGATTTTAGTACAATTCATGTATTCCTTTTTGTCCCTATCATTATCTTTATCATCATTTGTTTTGCTTTCCCATCTAAGGATAGGGAATTCTAATATTTATGCTAAAGTTACAATTATAAACACAAATCTTTTTATAAATCTATGCTATGGAGTAACTGTGTTTAATATGTAAATTTTCAACTATACCTCCAGGGACATAAATACAGTGAGTGTTAAATTTCTACAATTAACTAAAAGAAGTGTTTATGTTATACACAAATTTTTGAAATGTCCTCAATGGAAATCTGAAGAAGAGGAAATTAATATAAAGAAAGCATAATAACTACTCTTTTGATTAAACATATTTTCATAAATATATATTACATTGCTATGTCACACATCAAAAAGAGAACTGAAACTTGATAACATACAGACACACACTCGTGCACGCGCGCGCGCACACACACACACAATGTATTTAATATCAACGAATGACAAATCTCTTTATCATAACTGTTAGAAAATGATCAAACAGCACTATTGATAATAAATATAAAACACTATTATACTGTGATTTTAAATGTTTAGAGAGTTGATATCTCAAGGAATTGCATAGATCCTATTTTGTATACAAAGATAGGAAGTCTCTGATCGATTTATATGACACATATATTATTATGCAATATTGGACAAAATTGCTTCAAAAGAATAAAAGCTTTGGCTTCTCTGAATGTAACGCTGGATTCTATCTTAACACTGCCAGTTATAATGGAGTTTTAATGACATTTGTGGAGGTTCTGAGTTTGTGTTTGTGTGCATGTTTGTTTGTTTGTTTGTTTTTTTCATATTCCCTTCAAAATTCAGAACAAACTAAAATGCCTTGGATAGAGAAATCTATTGCTAAATAATAAATTAGTTGAATGAGATGCATAAAAAATACGTTGTATGGAATCTTCTCATAAATAAGTAACTCAAGAATATGAAATGGAAATTAAACATTATCAAATAATAATTAAAAATTAACATACATTTTGAAAATAGCTTCTAATTCATTCTACTGATTATCTTTCTGAGACTGTCATATCAATGTCACACGTGTAGACATTGAAAGAAAGCCCTTCAGTAAAGTGTATTGAGAATAAACAAGGGATTCAAATACTGAATCAGAAACCAAGGATCTGGCTTATAATGTACAATTGCATATAGCAGCAATGTTCAAACATTTGATTTCAAGACTTATTTATAAACAAGAGTTATATTTACTCATACTTGAAATGTACTTGAAATGAAACTTTGAGAATACAAAAATATCTTTCGAAAAGAAAACATAGCTACAAATTCAATGACTTTTAGAATAATGTATTTTGTAGAAAATAAGCATGATAAGTAAAGTGCTTTGTTTGGGAATTTTGCAAAACTCTTAAGTAATGTGTTACAAAGAAATCACTTGATATTCAGCCTTTGTGTTCATCTGTTGAAATGTCACAAGCCACATAGTCTCTGAAAATCTTCACCATATGCTCATGGACGCATAACAGTTTAAAAAAGTAAGTGATATATTATCATCATTAGTAAAGAGCTTAAGTATTCTGGAATCCTTAAAAATGTTTTGGGAACTCTTTTTTTTTTTTTTTTTTTTTTCCTGTAGACCCATTACCATGTTCTGGTATCTGAAGCACTTGAGAACAATGACGCGTTTTGAGGACTTTTACTTCACACATTAACTTAGTAAGCTGAATATTGCAATAATTTGGTGAATATTCCAGTAATATGATTTCTGATAATGAAAGGAAGACCAGAAATTCTACTTTCATGTGTAGTATAGAAAGTTCACTATTTAAATTCCTGTGTGTGTGTGTGTGTGTGTGTGTGTGTGTGTGTGTGTTTCACCTTGAGAGTTGACTGGCAAACTACAACATTAAGTAACATTTAGGTGGAAATTTAATTTTCTTTCCTTTGTAGTCTCACAATAAACCTTTTCTTTGTATTCCAAACATCTGGAAATTGCCACTTATTTAAAGAGGAAATGGTGTTGCGATTAGGTACAAGAACATAAAGCACCTTGATTTTGACAACTTATAAATAAGCAATTATTATGAAGTGGAATTCAAGGTTATGATTAAAAGTATTGAGATGATACAGAGATGGGAAGGGATGTGTTTTTAAAGACTCTTTGTGTGAGGCAGCAATTTATCACACAGACAGATGACGAGCACAAATAAACTTCCTATCATCGTATAACTGACAGGAGGAAGAGAAGAAAGAGGCAACTAAATAAAAGTGTTTACTTGTCAGTTTGGACTCTATAAGGTTATCAAAGAGAAATTATGATTATTTTCAATGAATGAGTTTTTAAAGATGCAAAATATATTTTAGAAAAACATTAAAAGTTGATGAAGCGTAAACATTAGAAGAAACAGAAATATAAGTTGAAATTGGCAGTGCTTAAATGCCAGAAATGGACAAAAACCTGAATTTTTTACATGGAAAATGGAAATAGTCACCAACTCTTGTATTGCCGTAACTCAGCATGGTCTAAAATAGGCAGTCATTGAATTAGCAATAAAAAATGAAAGAAATTCACTATAACATTTATATAAAGCATTATAATTTTATAACATACTCAGTTGGAAATGACCTGCATAAGAACACAGATTCTTTAGAAACATGAATAAAAGTAGCTCTAAAAAGCATATCATCATAGGATAACTGGAAAAAATTCCTGTGTTTATAGTATAGGCTGATAAAAGCAAGAAGTTAAACAGGGATAACAGGAATTTTGGATTTCTTTATGTTTCTCTTAGTAATAAATACAGAAAGAAGGGTATACCTTATGTTTGAAGATGGCATGAAAATTCAAATAACATTTTCTAAGAATATTTTTAAAATCTTGAAATATTAATATATTCTACAATTATTTTTTCAGGTTCCCTAATTTCAAGAAAATTCATCATGTCTAGTATATCATCTACTAAAATTGAATGGCCATCTGAATCCTAAGTACAGTATCATATCAGTGACTGAAAGATAGATCCCCAGCCATCTCCACATGAGTTGGCCAATGTGTTTTAAATGGTAATTAGTAATATTCCCAGTGGCATTTTTATTTCTATCAAAATTTCATTTCTTGTTTCCCAGGTGCATTCAAAGCAAGCATGAAAATTTAACTTTGGGGCTGCAAAAATGTCAAATTAATGTTAAACATTTAAAATTCAATAAAATGATATTAATAGGGAATGTTCATAAGAAAAAGAAAATATCAAGACAATGTGTGCTTTGAGGCTCCATGTATCAATTCTTAACTTAAAAGATTTTTAAAGGTCAATAATATAATAGAAAGCTACAATTTTTCATGAACAATTTCCACAATAAACTGTTAGTACCTGTTAAATAATGATGGTATATGAGTGATGAAGGACTTAGGTTAAAGCTCATATTGGATTTGAACAACAAATATGATTTTTGAAACTCTAAATCTAAGATTGTTCATAAGACAATAAACTTCATTATTTAAGTTAATCATTTGATCAGTAAAATGATATGATATCATTCAAAATAGATATCTATGGACTATTTATATGACTAGAAGACAACACAATATGAGAGAATACAAAACTTATTTTAGAACTATTTTAACATATAAAATATAAAGTCCCAACATTAAATACATTTTGGACTAGTTCATCTAAATTATATTCATGATTATAGGTATCAGTTATGAAAGAAGAAGGAATGTATGAGATTCTACCTATAAATGTATTAATATTTAGAGTTCTTAAGGGCAAAACGGTGTGTTAAAATACACACAATTTAACAGATCTAGTACTTCATCGCTGTTTTAGAGGAAGATGTAGGAAACACTAAATATTCATTTTTAAAATGCATTGTGTCTAATGGCATGCTCAGAGATTTAGCGATACATAAGATCACTAACTACTAAAGAAACACCACTTTGATTTTATAGATCTTTTATTGCATCAATGGAAATTTCTCTGTATCCTCTATGACTAAACTCATAAGCTACAACATAAAAATTACTATCAACAACGTAGACCAGCCATAAAATTCAATTAAAAATCTACACTTTAAGCAGTTATAGTGGCATAATGTGTAAACATGAGTTGAAGTGATGTGTGGCTCCCAGAGCATGTCACATTTAGAAAACAAATGTCTTAACTCTTTCGCTGTCAATTTTCAGTGTACAGAATCTTAAGGAATTTTTTTTTCTCTTTAAATCTTTAAAGAAATATTGATGCTTTTTGTGGTACCTGGGAATGTGTGTGGACAGGTTCTTGTATGTGTGCTTGTAGAGGTCAGAGGACAAATCTAGCTGTACTTTCTTAGGTGATAACAATCTTATATTTAGAGATAGGGTTTCTCATTGGCCTTGAACTGATCAAGTAGACTAGCCAGCTGGCCAAGGAGCTTCTGAGATCTACCTGTTTTGTGTTTTCATCTCTGCAATACTGGATTAGATACATACACTACTATGCTATGCGTATGTTTTAGTTGTTGTTGTTGTTATTCTGTAATGTAGTTCATCGTTCTTGAAAAGCAAGCACTTCATGGACTGAGCTATCATCCATTAGCACAGTCATTAAGGAACAAAGATGTGTCCATGGTCTGCTTATTTAAATCTATTTGACAACATTGCTTTTTAGTTTACTGTGCCATGTGTATGTGTGTAAATGTGTGTATTAAACTTATTATTTCACCAAAGAGAGTTTCAGGTATTGTTCTAGCGACTGAGACTAGAATTGAGCAGAGTAGACAAAAATGACCCAGGCTGACCCAAACACCATGGGACTCCCATTCTCAGACATATGTGATGTTATATATGGAACTGTAAGAAAAGTTGTGGCTTGCCAGACTTGTACTTATCCCTCAGGGGAAAATAAAACTATGAAGGAAGAAAGAAAAATATGTATGGAGAAAGTACACTATTATCAAAATTTAGATGTTGATTTCAGTCTTAATAAGAATAGAGTATTTGGAGGTGAAAAAAAGAAGTGAAGAGGTATCAAGCCAAAGAAAATAACTAAGAAGTGTAGAATAGAGACCTAAGGCAGCCTCATTTGTTATATATTTGAGAAGTGTAGAGGGGGCTAGCAGTGATAGATAAGTAAGAGTAGTCATGGATGGAGAAGCAAATAGAATGGGGTGAAATGAGGAATACTATAGACTCCGAATGAGGAGAACTAGAGGATTTTGTTGTTTCCCTCTAAGTGAAATAGAAAAAAGTATATTACATACAGAAGAGTGGCTGTCTGTATATATTTGCAGAGATTATCAATGGAAAAAACACCTTGAGCATAAAAGTTACTTACTTGCTTCTCTGTTTTCCCAAGATTCTTATTTTTAAATAAATTTACTGAGTGGTCATTAAATGTAAATCACTGCTTCAATCACTGGTAAATGTGGACCATGTGGTACATCCCTCAGGGTAGTTAGCATCCACCAGAAAAGAAAATGTGGCATGATATTTGTTTACATACTTTAAGGGATTTGAGTGCAAAGCGAGAATATTTGAAACATGTACAGTCTTCACTAAATGGTTTCAAGTATGCTTATAGTAAATTTACCATACACACACACACACACATATGTACATGCATATACATATGTATATGTATGTATGTATGTAAGTATGTATGTATATATGAATTTTAGGAAGAAGCACCAAAAAGAAAGGTTAAAATAAGATTATCAATTTATGAAACTCAACACAATGATACAACAAAATCTAGCGGTTACATACTTACACTTTGTTGTTATGCTATATCGGAGTAACAACTACATTTGTTATTTTATCACTATGAAATAAAAGCTGTTTGTAGATGGGTACTCGTGCAAGTGAAGAAAGCAAATATAGAAAAGGGAACATTGAAATTGTTGGTTAATGGGGGATAAGTCACATTTCTGGCAGAGGACAACAAGTTCAAGTTTCAAAAGGACAAAAAAAAATGGGTGAAAATTTTGTGGATAAATAATCATACAACTATAGTATTTACAGAAACATTAAGTACTCAGGAGAAACATAAAAGAAGTTTCATGTAGTAGCCTGAGTTGACTTAGGACAGTACTTGCGATTGCTTTTAAATTTAATTGGGACCTCCGGCATCTGTGGGGAATTGGTTAGAGAAACCTTGCTAGACATTGAACGTCACAGATGGCCAAGTCTACTGAATAAAATGATACAGAGCTTTCATATAGTCTGCTCACTAACTGACAAATAAGTAAATGATTGCTTATAATGCCTAATGAAATACACGCCATGCAACAATAGTACTTACAATTTATTATTTAGAGAATGATGAAAAGTAAAAATATGTAATTGTTCGCTGAGTAATCAAATTTAAAATATGTTTTCAATGAGTTGAGCAATGGTTCGAGAATTTAAAGTTCTTGCTGCTCTTGCAGAGAATCCAGATTCAGTTCCCATAACCCACACAGTGGATGACAACCATCTTTAACTCCAGTTCTAGGTGATAGAATACCCATCTTCTGGCTTCCACGGGTATAAGCACACACATAGTGCAAATACATACAAAAATGCAAGCAAACACTCTTAAATATAAAATTAAATATGTTTTTTTTAAAAATCTGCTTTATTCTTGATGAGCTAAATGTATGTAGAATGTAGAAGCAGGGACAACTAAATGGAACGTGTATTTTTATCCAAAATAGTACCATTTGACTCTTAGGATTGAATAGATTTTTCCTGTCCCATAGAAATAAACACTGGTGCAAAATCTCCCCACCCACGACCTTCTTCCAATTCACTGAACATCACATCAACAGTCAGATTCCGTCAGTTAACCTGTGGTGAAGTCTCTAGTCTGTAACTACAGATAAGATGTTCCCTTCTTGACTTTGAAGACTTTGTTTGATCAATCAATGCCTCCATTTACTTTGGCCAAAGTTTGTGTCATTTTTTTACACCTTTGAGCAGAACAACTTCATAGTAGTAATTAGAATCGCTCCTCTAGAGTAAATATTCAAATCTTGTTGGTACTACATAGCAAACAAGTCTGTGGAAACATAAAACCTCAAACTGGACAATAAAATCAATATTTTGATACTTTGGGAAGGATGGAATATTTATTTTTTTCCTTTCTATTTTACACATTACTTTCTATGTAAAATAATTAGATGATGGTTTATAAAATGCTTCCATAACCAGTTTTGTCCCCAAATAATGTTAAATTGTGTCATGATTAATTTCCCAGTATTCAAAACTGGTTAAGGCATAGTGCTATTGATACATTGTATTAATATTCTCAGCTTTATTTAAACTTTAACGTTAACATATGAAAAATATAAAAAAACAATTTTAATCACTCAAATTTAAAAGCAGCATAGAATTTCTTTCAGTAGTAGTGAAAATTATGATACTCTCAAGTAGCAGAAATTTGTCACTGTTTCATTTTTGTAGAAAAAAGTAACCTCAGCACAAATTTACGTCTAGTCATTCACACAGATCCCTTTCCATTTGTAAGGTCATCTTCCAATTTTTAAAAATGCCTTTCTGCTACGGAGTCTGTTACCTTTCTTATGTAGCTTTAGTGATGATTTCTTTAAATGACAAAATTCTATCATAAAAAGAAAACTAAAGATAAAATAAATCTAAGAATAATAAAATTATTATAAATCTAAGCCTCATGCTGAAAAATCTAAGTAAAGAGTACATAATGCTTCATTTCTAAAATGAGATATATCTGGATGATGGATTTACTGCAATCTCACATGGAAAACATGGTCAAACCACATCAGACAAAAACCACTAAAATTTTCTCAATTATATATTAAAGGCAAGCATATAACTAAATGAAATAAATTAGAAAGAAATTGTGTTAACTGTACCGTAATATGAGGATGATGTGAATTTATAATTTATACATCAACATAAACCCTGTTCAACAACTTCCAAGCTGTCAAGAGTGGGAAATTGACACAATCTTCTATTCTGAATAAAGCATGAAAAGAGAGATATCTAGGATGAGAATGATGGACAGAGGAACAACAAAAACAAAAGTGTAGGCAAAGAGGTTGAGTATAATATACCACACAAGTGCATGAAGTTGCTGAAGAACAAATTTAATTCCAGAAAGTTTTGTATCTCATCCACTCGTGTGTAATCTTCAGAATTTTAAAAGACACCCAGAGCTATTTACAGATATTGAATAAAATTACAGAGTAAGACAAAAATAAATTAAGACAAATTTCTCTCTTAGCATATGGTTATGTATTTACATACGGAAACTTACTCCAATTCTCATGAATGACACACCTCCTAACTTGCAGTACAAGCAGATTGAAACAGTAACAATATTAACATGGAAACAGTCAATAATAGTCTTATTGATTCATTACACGTTACGCGATGTTAAACATATTGCTCACAGCTATAGAAAAATACTTTTTCCTTTTGTGTATTACTTCATACACATACACAAGAAAGTTTAGAGAACTGATACATAATTTGAGGATATTGGTGAATAATATAAATATATGTTACCTAGAATGTGGAAGTAGGACGAATGTCTTACCTTTGCCATAATTCCTGCTCCTGAAATAATTTCCTGACACTAGCATCAAGAATTAGGGCCCATAAATTCTCATGAACCAATATCTTGGTCAATTACTTGAAATTCACAGAAAGGGGAACTCTAATTATTTATGTTGGCAAACTGGCTTCTAAATATGTATGTGAATATCCATAGATTTGTACTTATCTCAACCCTGATCAGAGAAATTTCCTTTTGCAATGGGTAATGATTAATGCAGAGACTCATAACTATTAAAGCACCAATAGTAAGTGAATGTGAGTGCTCAACCATGGACAGGAAAACTATATTAATGCCGACACCCACCCTAAAGCTCAGGGAACATCATGGAAAAGAGTCAAGAAAGAATGCAAGAGCCAGATGATGGGGAGAAATGTGGTAAAACTATGTCATTGAAATATGATATGGCTGGTGTTCACGTGACCTCACAGCAGATGTGGTTACTAGCACATCTGTACAAGATCACTATAGGTACAAATTCCAGCACAGAGGTAGTAGGAGCTTCTGTGACCTCAGTTATATCTGAGAATTTTTGGTAGTTGATGGTTGCTGCAGAGGGGCGAATCATTTTCTTTGAGGGTGGCTATTTGTAGGTTTTTCACAACTCAGTGGTAGACCCCACACTCAAGTACATACGGACAGTACTAATTTGATTTTGTGGGTTAGAAAAAGGAAGAACATGAGGTTGAAAAGGAGATGTGTTAGAAGGGAACTCAGGAGAGTTAAGAGGATGGAGTGGCAATGGATGGATGTCGTAAATGTTCTTTTTATATATGTGTGGAATTTTCAAAAAACAAATAAAAAAATTAAGCATTGCTAAAATTATTGTTTTTAAATATATTTTGCCTAATAATATGTCTTGAATTGTCCTTCACAAACTGCACACTAATTCATTACAACTTTTGCCCTGATTTGTGCTTTTGCCATGTATTCACTCTAGTCAACATGGGTTCTAGGCTTCACATATAAAATGACACTGGATATTTCTGTTTCCACTTGTTCCGTGCCACTGGAACATACCTGTACATCAAATCATCACCTACCTTTCTTCTAAAGCAAAGCAAACCAAGGTATTATTTCTTTATTCAGGATTTCTGAGGGTATAGGTAACGTGACAGAAATAAAGTCCAAAGTCAGAGAGGCTCAGTGTTATTTCAAAGTATTTATCTTTGAGTTGGGAGCAGCCTGTGAATTGAAAGTAGCGTTATGCACTCGTAGGCACTCAGTGCCACTGAGTCACCATTCACTGGGTTTTGTAGTTTGTAATCTGGAAGTAAATGATGGGGGAAATTATATTTGTATAACTGTATAGCTAATGTAATCATTGGTTATATGGCATTTTGTAAATTACAATATATATTATAAATGAGTTTTCAAAATATGCTATATTAATGTCAGACTCTGCATATTAGGGCATATTATGAAAAGCTTTTATTAATTTGTGCAATGTTAAAAATGAACAAACTATTTCATAATATAAAATTTTAACATATTATGATAAAGCCAATATTAAAGGGCTGTAACTCAGTCATGTAAATATATTTTTGAAAAGAAGTTTCTTAGTATAAGAACATCTGTTTATCCAGCTAAGCTAAAGCAACCTGATTCTGTATAAATGGCACAAACATGAGACTGTCTATATTTTACATTCTGGGAAATAGTATAAAATCTCCTATGTTTTTAGTATATCTTCAAATAATTAAGTTTTTCCTTATGTATCCAAACATTCACAATGCTTAAAGTGTTTTCTAAATAAACACAAAAGAAATTACATCATTGCAAATCATTAAATTATTTGGCCAAACAGGGAACATTATTAAAGTGGAAAAAAAAATCACTGTGTGTTTTCTTTAATTACAAAGACCATATCTAATTTTAACTGCCTCCTTTTTTTTCTTAATAATGAGGTGACCTTCTATTCTCTTTAACCCTTTTTTATCAAAGCCATCTACACCCACTTTGCCTTCTGTTTCTCTAATCTGCAATTATTTATGTTTTCTTCATGCTGCTTTGTCCGCCATGGGAGGAAAATTGTATTTGGTGAAATATAGAGCTAATTATACCATGAACCCTGCAACAAAAAGACGGAGCAGATGTTACTTCAGACGTGCTAAAAGTCCTCATGCTTAATGTGCATGGAGTAAAACACCAAGCAGAGTCGTCAAAAACAATATCTAATCAAGACAGTTTTAGACATGCAAATCTTTTTAACACCAGAGTTAAATGGAGAAATTCTGTCAATAATATTTTCGGGACTCACCATGTGCTTGCCAGAATAATTATATTAGGTAGTGATTTCTAATTAATATAATAAATGTGTGAGTCTACATTTTTCCTTCCCAGAGGGGGAGAAACAGAGGGAGGCAGAAATGAAGATCATATGCTGTGGGTTAGTAATAAAATACACAATGTTTTCATTGAGAATATGATTCTATAAAACAAAAAAAAATTGAACATCACTTAATAAGCTGTATTTCTTCCGATCATATGTTTTCTTTTAATTCATAGTGACTCTTACCTATTTATTTGAATATTCAGTTGATAAAAATGTTAACATCAGTTTTTCTTTTATAGATTTTCATCTAATTCAATTTTAATTCTGTTTCATGAATATGTAGGTACATAGAATGTAACTATCAAAACATAATAGAATTTTTTTTCTTTCTTTCTTCCTTTCTTTTTTTTTTTTTTTGGTTGCTAAAACTGAAAATGTTTTCAATACATTGTATTAGAATCATTACGATTGTCCTGGAAAAACTGATGTTCCCATTGTGACATGTACACAAATGGCAAATTTCTCCAAGAAAATGCCAAAATGTTCTTCATGCTGGTTAGTGACTAAAATAATTCAAAGTAAACTCTCCTGAAGTCACTGTAAGAGGGCTATATTTTAACAAAGCTCTTCGCAGGGATGGAAATGTGCCTATGCCACAGGGTGGAAAACCTTTCTGAGCTCTAAAATCTACTGGGTTCAACACATAGCTTCCCTCCCAGAGGGTGCTAAATGTGTGCATTGACTGGATGAGCTGGGCATCACCTCAACCTTTGTTTTAGGGAAATAAGGAACAGCACAGAGTGGTGCCAACCTGAGTTAAGGATCCCATCTTCTTAAGATGTATGCAAAATCTTAGATAAAATGAGTGTTTGATTTGTACAAGACAAATATAAAAAATAATGAAATAACAGGCCAGAAAGTTGAACCAGAATGAGCAAAGACATATGTGAAGGTTTGGAGGGAGGAAAGAGAAGCAAGTGATGTTGTAATCATAATCTCAAAATATAAAAAAAATAAAAAACATGTTACCTGATTTTAAACGATGTGTGACTGGTAATATTTTATACAAATTACCTATTAAAAAGTTTTTTGTTGTTAAAAACATCACTCATTTCAAAATTTATGTTTTAAGATAAATGTTATGCCTGATACAAAGTCCAATGTGTATAAAAAGTTAACTATTACAAGTTTTCGTTTATGAATTATGATTAAAAAGCAAGAATTATTCATATTTTCAAAAGACAATGTGAGAATGAACTTGAAAATATTGAAGTACTTTCTGAGAAGATATATCTATTTACTCATTTCTAGATTACATTATTGTGGAGGGGCTGATGGGTTGCATCAACATAATTTGTATGGTAGAATTTTTTTATTACTAGTGGTGAAGTATGTTGTTATATTTAATGAATATTAAAATACAAATTGAAGTTGTCCCCTCTAATTTAAAACTTCAGTGATTATTGAAGTTTTTAAGTCTTATTTTCAGCTGGTTTACTTGGAAGATATAATTTTAATAAATTAATAATATAATTAAACTTTAAGTATACACCACACAAATGTTTGATAAATCAAGAATCAACAGGTCAAGTTATTACAAAATTAACATAAACTACATGCTAATAAAAAGGAGAAGGAAAACAGCAAGTCATTCATCACACCTCAGAGATCATTCTATTTTATAGTTAAGAGAACAAATATAGACTGATGCTGATATAACTCAACCGACATGCATACATGCTGAAGAAAGGATCCTGACTCTTGAAGACAAAGTACTAAGCACTTCTTGAGCAAGAATGAAGATTTTGGGCCCTACTATTCCAGTAACAGGGGATTTTCATAAATTAAATATACTCAAATTAATAGCATTGAAACCAAAGAAAGAAAAAATAATAAAACAAACCACATATTTACTAAATTTACTTTTTAGTAGCTAACATGAAGTCATTTAAACTGATAGATGGTCAAAGCAAGCTTATACTCACAGATCTGGAGACAATGAAGCAATTTAGTCATTACGCTGTCATATACCACTTTATCTCATCATCAAATTATGCTATCAGCTAAAGGAAAACAAATATTTCAAGAGATCTATTTTGCTTTCCAGTTCTTAAACTAGCAAGTAAGGAATTAATTTCTCTTGGTTTTATTTATGTCCTTCCTCCTCCATAAGAAAGTCTTGTAAAATGTATATGCATATGAAGTAATATTTATGCAAAATGACTTGAATTCTAAAACTGTCACAGATACAACTCAATAAGAGCAGACTCATTATTTGAAAACATTTCTTAAATAGTAGAATATTTAAAAATCTTGATTCTAAATTTTTTGATTTACATGAAACATACAGGGAAAAAACATATGAGCATGCATATGTATTAAGTGAACTTGCTGGTTTACATCCTTATAAAATATTCACTGATTCAAATATTCATGTAATTAAATTACAACACTATTTTTATCCTACTCATTTTTAACTAGGGAATGGGTTTTCTGCAATGAATCATGCAACTATTTTAATAAAATTTTAAAATACACACGAGGAATTGATAGATAAAATTGAATGTAGCCAATATTATGTTTAAACTATCTATTTTAATATTTTATTACGTTTCTTACATACGGGTTTGTTATATCCATATCTCTTCTGTAGTGGAAACATTAGTAAATTATTTTCAGGAACTGAAAGAACATAAAATGTTTTCAAGGATTGGAGAATCTAATAGTAGTATTAAAATGATGACTCGCGTGACAGATGTGGAAAACCTTCTCAGCAGTCTGAATACAAAGGTATCAAGAGGTAGAATGAGTGTTGAATTTATGTTGTGGAAAATTGGTCCCAAGTTGGTTTTCCACTTCATCAGAAAGCACTTTTGTCTTGTATGCAAACAGTTAATGAAGCGTGCCATCCTTGAATTGTTTTAACTACTACAAGAAAATACTTCACCCGTTTCTCTTTCTTTTGCTTTTGAGAAGTTTAAATAATAATAGTGAGACTCCATAACCGTTAGAATCCAATTCTAGCTTTTCAGTTAATATGCTGAAATTATGGGTCTAGTGATGATTCCTGTATTTTCATTTTCATTTATGAATTACAGTCTGGTGAAAAGTAACATAAATCCATCAATTCTGCTGCACAGTAATCAATGTGGAACGAGAGTGATCGAGTCATTAGATTTTCATCCCAAAGCCCACCTTTAGTTTAAGTGTTTTGAAGCAGTGAACCTTTTGATTTAGGTTTAAAGCCTTTGGCAGGTGGTAAAATTTGGTTCCAACAACACTCATGTGATTGGGAACAAAGGGATTCTTTCAAAAGGTTTGTGGCTTTACTTTTGCACCAATTTCAAAGAAACTGAGATAATCATTTCTTTCATATTAAAATTGACATAAACAGAAGGGGCAAGGAAAATTACACATTACAGGAAATAATTGCTCCAAAAGAGCTTTTCATAGATTTATTCAGACTAATTTTTATACTTATAATAACCCAGTGTTCACCTGCATAATGTTTTCACAATATGATAATGTAGTCCTTACTTTGAATTTCTTCTATTTGATAAATTCTCATTTCAAATTCCTGTGCATAGATTCACTATCATTGTGTGTAGAACATTACACCTTATATGCTATAATCTTAATATAAGAATTTAGAGTAGTTAAAATGTCACCTGGATTGAAAATGTTAATTTTCAAAATACATTGAACAAATGCATTTCTGCTACCAGTGTTAAAAGAAAAGATTGATTTAAAAGTACAAGCACAGCTTCCAAAATAAGGTTTAACTTTGTTATCATTAAAATGTGAAATTGATTTGTCTCTTCTCAAGTTGATGGTTGGTGCTCTTCTATACACTTATGTAGGTAATTGCTGAGTCATAGTAACCCAAATCACTGAATATGTACCAAGACTCATCATCAATCGCATATGTTCCTATTTTGGGTGAATAGCTCATGGAGAGAAGTAAAAACATAGTAAGGTGAACTACATGAACATTCAGAATGCATGTCAGATGTACCAATCTCAAAGGAACAGGGATCATAAAAACTGTAAAAATTATTTAATTAATAAAATTTTGGAGAAGACTGTACTTGTCATCTCCTTTAAAGAATAAAAATTCTGATACCCACAAATCTTGAGTGGTAAGTATTAACTCATCATCATAAAAATTTAATTGATCAAGAGTAATAGACAAGATTAGGTCATAAGTTAAAATGATACATTTGAATATCATTTATATTTTATGTGGAAGATATATATCATTGTAACTTTATTATTAGAAGTGACAATACCAAATTTGCAAGTGAATCACATTGGAAATGCTGGTACATACATGTTAGAAAAATATTTCTGTCTTGAAGAACATGACTATGTGATATCTTAAAAATATGTTTAAATCATGTGGAATGTGAAAGTGCGTATATATATAAACAAATCTATTTACTAAAGCTTTCAGTAAACATTGAATTTTATTTCTTTGGTCAAAATGACTAGAAGAATATCATAGCATTCTTCTTACAAAGGAAAAAATGGGGATTAATTTGTTAATAACTCAGGACTGCAGATGTTCATCAACTGAAGAAGACAGGAAGCAACCGAAGCTCCCTTCTATAGAAGCAAGGAAGGACGAAGGGTTTATGATTTCCTTTTCACTTTTTTCAAGGGTGGAAAGAAGTGACAACCCTTTGTAAAATAACTATATGCTTGGCATCATACGATAACCACGGGAAGTAACGCAAATGCCACAATAAAAGCTACTCTAAACCATTAAACAAATATCATATATGTGATGAATTAAATTGATTATTACAGTTCTATTGCAGGGAATTATTGAGATTAAAAAAGGAACAACATACTGTCTCCTATTTCTATTTGGAAGACTGCACCTTCTCTTTGTCACCCCTGAAGCATATTACTAGGTTTGCTTTAATTCATACACACATGTATTTTACCAAATATGTACATGTGTCAGCTTCATTGTCTTTGCTTTACTGGTGCTGAACACATACTGTAAAAGCAGACCCATACCTTTTAGTGCTCAGAGAAGACTAGAATGAACAGAATCCTGTATTCTTTCCTATATGTCCTAGAATATGACTGACAAGTTGATGTCTCCACAAAATGACTTTTTTATTGGTAACTTCAAAATTTTATATTAAAATCTTGTTCTTAAGATTAAGTGGGTACAAAAGGAAACATTCTGATCTTCATAAATGTATTTCCAAAGCCATGGAGAAACACTACGTAAGAAAGAAAAAGACATTTTCCATAAATACAAAGGCTCTAGTACATACCCAGTATCCCATTAAGTGTGGTCAATTTCACTTTTCAAGAAATCTTCCAGTATATTTTTTACTCTGACTTGAAATATGATTGCGGATTGTTTGTTTAGTACATAGTTCTGTCTAGTGTTAGGACTATAATCCGTTTAGTTACTGAATGTTATCATTTAATGAAGATTACAAAACAAATTCTATTGGCTTTTCTACTCTCTCCAGAAATTTTAGTATTACATATATCTGTGTGAAAGATATTCGGAACTATTTCATACAAAGAAATCTCTGCAGAAATATTACATGCTGAACCACAGGACACTGGCAAATGAGTTTCTCTAACCATTAAATGCAAAGTAGAAGAGAAGCTTCAGTTGCCAGTGGCTCTTGGTCTGTTCCTTACCTGCAAGCCCCTACACAGGAGGCACATTGGAGTCAGAATGAGATTATGATGCAATGATCTCCTTGTGAGCTCTGCATTATGACTCAGACAGTGCATAAGTGGCCCCCTGGCACATGTGCTTGCAGCAATTTGAACTTCTCTGGTAACTCAGTATGATTTATGGCATATTTCAGACCTTCTCATCATGGTAAAACACTTATTTTTCACGAGTTTTGAAAACAAGATAAAGAAGAGCAAAGAGAGCATTTGAAGCAAACAGGAATTTGTGGTTCACTATAACTTTGGCTTTTCAAATTGAATCAATTACAAAATTATGTTTGACAGTTTTCTTCAAGGTCCCCTTGTATACTGATTAGAGTCAAACAATAGTGTGAGTCAGCCATACCATCGTTCCCTCGGAGAACACCTGTTCGAAGAACAAGTGTTAAGGTGTTAGCATTAGTAGCAGAATATATGCTCTGCAGAGATTCGTATAAAACCTTGCTGTTTATCTGTTTTGAATGTCCTGTACTGGCAAACAGGTGGTTTCTTATACTTTGCAGTATTTCATTTCCTCGTGCACAGCTGTGTTAGAAAAACGTTTGATTTTATGAACCACACGCCAGACTTGGCAATATCTTCATAATGGACAAGAAAAAAGCAAATTGTATTGCTTCATTTAGTCTTCCTATACCAACAATGTAAATTTTCAGATTTAATATTACATGTTTTCTTCAGAGTCAAACTCTGTAATACAAGCAGCTGTTTCTTCAGAAATATAGACAAGAGCACAAATTCATGCCTAAATTCACATGCAAAGTAAAACATTGCTGATGAAAGCGCCTTTCGCCTCCTTTTTATTATTATTCATAAAATTCCCCAGGTATGCATGGTGCTTTATAGAGCATATAAAAAGACAAGGTCCCTGCCACAAAGGGTTTATAGTGCAATCCAAGGAACATACCGTGCAAAACAGCTTAGATATAGAGAACGTGTATTATTTGGTAGAAAATCATAAGCAAATGGATAAATCATAGATATTAAACAAGGATGTGGGCACAAAAGAGATCTTTCATTTTACAATTTTAGAGTAATTTATTGAGCAAGAGTAAAAAGAAGAATGATAAATAATAAAGTTAATGGGGTGCTGACTCATTTCATTTTCACTTGCTCTGTAGTATTGGGAATTATGCTCAGAGAAATCTCAGTACTTTCTGTGTATTCTCCTGAAATGCTATAGTTACACCCTATTCCTTACAGAGTTATATGGAGGTTGAATGAATGACTAAGGCATATAATTTACAAATTTCATATTGTATTCTAGATCGTAGAATTATGTAAATTGATAACATCATTCTGAACACACTACAAGTAACCTAATAGTAAGATACGATTAATGTTTACATTTTTTTCAAGATCCCTAAAATAACTATTGTCAAAATTACACGAGACCTTAAGTGTCTGGTATGATAGTTTCAGTATTCCAAAAATGGAATGAACCTTTCCTTATCTAATAAACTTGAATCATCACTAAAATGGAAGTCCAAAAGGCAAATAGTTTCTGAGTTATGTACAACCATAAAATTCACATAAATTTAGAAAAGAAATAGCTTCCTCAGAGATTCAATTTACTCATCTGTAAAATGGAAATGTTAACAATAGCAACACTTTATGCCTTAGATTAAATGAAAACAGTAAGTCGATACAGACATGTGCTCACAAGAAAATGAAAATTAAAACATTACACAATAAAATGCTGAAATGCTGACACTGAAGAAAATGTAGCTTGAAGTGGAAAAACCAGATGATTCAGGAAGATAACAGAGTGATAAGGAGAAAAGAGAACCTGTAGTAGGCAGTGCGCAAAATATCTTCTTTCTAACTGGGGATTCACTTCATAAGGAATAATTCAAGAGGGTTTGGTGAATAGCCACATATTGGCCATTCACCATCAACATGGTCGGGATTGATCTTCTCCCAGTAGTCTATACACTTGAAGCAAAAAGACTTACAAATTACTCACTGTAAATTATGAGGGATATTACAGAAAGAATGGATGATATGATCTAGAGGAAATCAAGGACAAACTTAAATAACTAAGTTTAACATCAGTGAAGGACTTTTAGCTAGGCTCTAGAAAGTGAACAGGACCTTAGCCAGTCAAGAGTAGAGGGGGATCAGAGTTTTTGCTTTGAGATTGTGTCTTCTAGTGCCATCAGTAAACCAATAACATCTTGGTAGCATGACTACCAGACAAATGCTGAACAAGAATGATGCCATAAACATGCCAAACTGGATGAAGAAAAACCACTAGGCCTCAATCCAATAGTACACAAAGAACTATGGTCTCCTGAGGAAAGCTGGGAATTGGAGAGGTGACTTTCCTCAGGTGAGAGCACACCAATTGTTTGTTCAATGCCGAATGATCTGCCTTGAAAACATGCATGCTGGTAAGATTACACAGTCTGAACCGGTACTATTTAGGAAGATATATGTATTTATATACAATAACATTTTTTGAAAAAAGAGGCTGTAAATTTATGGAGAATTGGGAGGGGAATATGGGAGAGAAGGGAGAAAAGGGAAGGGGAAAATGTTTAATTAAATTATATATTTTTTTAAAACGAATATATAGAGGATGGAACTCCACTTCTCGGTTTTCAAAGGCACAGTGAAGACAGTAACTGTTACAAGGTCTGAAGATGACACAGCAACGGAACAGAAAGACCGGGAGGAAGTTACTACAGCAGCCAGCTGGAGGTGGGATATCATGGGTAACCACATTGCCAATGGCTCTGCAGGAAGAGGGATATGAATCTGAGGAATGAATCAAAAGATGATTAAACAGCTGTGTCACATATGAAAATGGAAAACTACATGTCAGAGTTGTTTCAGCTTGTCTAGAAGAGTACCAAAGGAGCCAAACCAAACTAGACAAAAAATGCTGGAAAGCTTACTAAATGCAGGGAAAGACTAGGCAAAGTTAGACTCTACCATAGAACATGATGTTGTATTTATTTATAATTCAACTTTTCCAGGAATCATACAAAAGCTATTTTGTGTTTTTTTAATAGAGAGATCATTTATTATTATAAAGTAAAATAATTAAACTGAAATTTTTATTAAGGATGAAAACTTTAAGAATGTCATTTGTATTGCCAGTCTAGAGCTGTTTGGTATTTTTTTTTGTATGTGTGATCAGTAATCAATAAATGTACATGTCCTATAAGAGCGAGAAACTGAAGAAGGGCTCAAGAAATCATGCAGAGGGAAAACAGCAATTTCATTTATTAAAGTCACATATTTTGGGAATGTATATCCCGTGATTAGAGGTAAATGTCAAAAGGTGACATCAGTACAATAACATCATCCAGTGGACCAAAACCTTTCAAAATAGAAGAAATCTTTTAGATCCTTTAGTTATTAAATATTAAATAGTTAATTCTTCTGAAGATATGATTTAATCAAGAGATCTAGTTGCTTCTGAGTAAGATTCCATAACATAAATCATGAAATAAATATAATTATTTAGGGATAAAAATAATATCAGTCATAATAATGGCATTTGAAGATTCTTTTATTCATGGTGATCTTAAGGAATCCATAAATTTTAAATTATGACACAGGTGTCTTCTTAGTTTGTCTACTTCCACAGAAAGTGATATTCAATTTTAAGTATGAGTAAATTACTACTTTCACTTAAAAGCTTCAAATTTCTTTTCAATTCATGAGGATGAAAATAATTTAAACCGTTTTGCACGTTATTTTATCTATCAATAGTAATTAACAGAGTCTTAATCTGTGTAATGTTAATGACCACTGTTCTCTGGCAAATCCCAGTTAAACCAAGCTTATTAAGGGCTAATTAAAGGAGGTATTATGTGCATTGAATAAAGTAATGTGTACTTCTAGAGTGGAGGTGTGCATACCCTGTGATAACATGAAATGTGGCAAAACTTTTCAGTTAAAGGTTTATTGGCTGATTATTGATCTCTTAAAGTATGTGCAAATGAAATGCTTAACAGCTTCTCTCTCTCTCTCTCTCTCTCTCTCTCTCTCTCTCTCTCTCTTTCTCTCTCTCTCACGCACGCGCGCGCGCGCGCACACACACACACACACACACACACACTTTCATTCCCTCTTTCCTCTTTCCTCCCTTACCTTTTCTCATTTTCTCCCCCGTTTCCCTCTATGGTCTATCTCAAATATTCCATTCTATTACGGAAAGAGCAGTAAGCATTACAGAGCACTAATAAATTTTGGAGTAACCTGAGGATTAAAGCAAAGGAAATTGGTATACACTGGTGCAGAGATGAGGGGTGAAGACAGGGAGGCTAAGATAACTATATAGAATGCTTGTGGCTATAATAAAATAGAAAATTTTAATTCAGATTTATTGTTCACATTTAGAAGAAAACAGAACTAATTTAGATAACGGTTTATTTTGACAGATTAGATAATACTGTTTACTGGGTGATTCCTTTACCTTTTTGGAAAGGTCTATCCATTTATTTTTATAATTGTTTCAGTCGCCATTGTTTCTAAACATTAGTGACTTGTATAAAACTAATCAGAATTCCAGATTATTGACTAAACATGAGACCGCCTGCACTGCATGAGTTTACAGTACAGGAATTTCAAACCACAAATCATTCCCGACTCTTCGGGGAATATGTGGATATTATGTAATTGTGCTACTCTCATCATCATAGAAATAAATGCTTACAAATAAATGAGTCATTCTGGCTACTCATACTTTAAAAATCACATTATTGTGCTTAATCATGATTGAAAAATATCACATATAAAAATTCAAAGACCCAGAGGAATAAAACGAAGTTTTTACCAACTCTGAGCTACAGTTTCTAAGAAACACATGACTACAATATTAATATTATTAGAGAGTAGAAACCTAAACAGGTCATGTTTATCTGTTTTCTGTGTAAATTGATCTTTTATCACCCAGAGTAAGCAGATACACCATCAATCATGGGGCCACACAGCCAAAAGCAATCAATAAAAAAAAAAAAAGCACAGAGATTGACAAACACCTAGTCAATGAAATCATTTTTCCTGAAATACTTAGCTGTAGCCTTTTAAAAGAATTGCTATGGCCAATGTCAGTTGTATTTTAGTCTTCATACTTGTTAATAGAGGATGAAGGCCATATTCATTTATTTTAGCTGTCTGTGGAAGTTTTTCACACCTGAACCAAAGTAGTTCTGATATCAATGTATCAAAAACATGTAAACTAGTTTTCGAAGCCCTAGAAATGGGCAAGAAAAATGCTACTTCAGAAAAATACAGCGTATCATTCGATAATCAATAATTTTCTGAACATTTTTTTTATGTTTGACAAAAGTAAATTGCTTCTTTTTTAAAAGTAACCATTTTGATAATTTATGTCTTAAAACTGATGTCTATGGAGAGTATTCAGTATCAAGAGATGAAGCCAATTATGGGACACATCCATTTCAGTTCGTAGAAGAACTCAGAAAGTGCTGAATTTTGCTTTGGGTAAGCGTTTTTGGGACCCTGCCAAAACTGTTATAAACATTTCCGAGTTCACTTTTCCAGGGAACTCTTTTAAAAATCAATTAGAAGTGAAGGCCTTTCAATGTAAGAATTTGAAGATGTCAAGTCTGGATTACTTTGTTTTTTTTTTTTTTTTTTTTGTTGTGCATCAACGGCAATATTTCAAAACCTGAATACTAAATTGATCATATCCTATAATTACACTATTAAAGGGAATAGGATGGGCAAGTTTGCTACAACTCATGCTACAGGAGAACTGGTTCTTTTTTTTTTTTTTTTTCTGGAAAATGTGTCCAGTTGA